>JAVTVJ010011209.1:0-115799 GCA_034509425.1 Eopsaltria australis | reverse complement strand
CCTCCTGGCAGTGGCCCTGCCTGCCAGGGCTGCCCAGGCTGCTCCGCTGGGAGCAAGGGGAGCAGGTGAGCCCAGGCCTGGCTCCCCTTTCCCGGGACAGAGCTCCCTTCTCCCCGGGAAGCATTGGGGATGGTTTTCCCAGGGCTGGAGGGAGGGTTTCCTCGGTGGCAGGGACAGAGCCCCAGGGGTCCTGTGCTGCTCCAGCCGCCCCTCCAGGGATGTTGCCCAGGGAATGCAAAGAGGGTGCAGAGTGACCAGGGGCCAGCCCAGAGCTGCCCAGGCCCCTCTGCACCTTTGGCCATGTCCACTGACATCTGGCTCCCACGGCCTTAGCCGAGCCCCTTGCAGTGCCCAGGTCCCTAAGGCACAAGGGCATCCCAGCACAGCATGGAATGGTTCTGGTCTGTGCTCCATTCTAGGTGTGGGTGCTGGGAAGGCTTTTCCAGCACCTTGGCTTCATGAAGATTTGCAGCCCCTGGAGCCCCCTGCAGGTATGTTGTCAACGTTTCTAAAAGACTAATCATTGATAACCTGGCAGAAACCAGGTGACAGACACTTCTCTGGCTGTTGAGTTACAGGTGTGTCCGAAGGAAAGACTTTTCAAGCTCCTTTCCTGGTTGCTCCACACAAGCCTGGCTCCCGTCGCAGGGGTGAGTCGTGGGTCCCTGCTGAGCCCACAGGCTGAGCTCTGGTTCTGTGGGATCCATTTGTCTGAAATGGAAATACTTTCTCTTAAGGTCCTCCTAGACGGAGGAACAAACCTACAGGAAACATTAAGTCCCCGAAGGCATTCAAACGCATGCATCAGAGGCTGATTGATCTGGAGAGACGCCGAGGTGGGTGCATGTCCCTGAGCCGTCTCCTGGCACTCAGCAGCCGGGGGCTTTTGCTGCACATCTGGGCACGCCGTGCCCGGCACAGCGGGAAGGGATCCACGGCAGCCTGGCTGCCCCGCTGCTGCTTTCACGCCCTGCAGGGCTGTTTCCCAGCCTGGCCTGGCTGCAGCTTCTCCCCAGCCTCTGCAGGAAGGCATTTGGCATCAGCCGCCAGGGCGCTCAAACTGCACCACGGGCCAGGCGCACCCTGAGATGCCCTGCAATTTCCCAGTCTCTGGGGAGATCAGGACAGGCTGCTATTTGGAGGAGCTCTTGCAGCCCCAAAAGCCTGGGCATTTTCCTGATCTTTACCTGGGACTTTGACAAGCATTGTCTCCTGAATATGCCCCCTCCTCAACGGGGAATGCTTCCATCTCTCCCTCCTCCTGTCTACAGAGATGAAAGGAGAGACTGTGATGAAGACTGAGTTTCCCAGAGGAAGCAGTGGCTCCGTGCCAGCCTCTGCTGCAGGAAGGGAGGCAATGCCAGGCGCAGTCTCAGGAAGTAATTGCAGTGCCTCTGGGCCTGAGCCCTGCTGAGGCTTCAGCTGCCATCTCTGCTGCTAGGCAGTGCGGGCACACAGCATTAGCCGAGCCCCTTGCAGTGCTCAGTTCCCTATAGAAGGGAATCCCAGCACATCATGCAATGGTTCTGCTCTGTGCTCCCTTCTAGACTGGGCTCGTGACTTGCATCGTTTGCAAATGCTGGTAGACAATGGTATAAAGCTCTTGCAGCTTGATGATGGTAAGTTCACAGCAACCCTTTGCCAACGCAGTAATCATTGTCCAAGTGTAATCATTGACCAGAGTAAGATTCATGTGTCCTTTCCCTGAAGTTTGATGGATTCTGGAATCTTGGTGTCCTGGTTTGAAGGACAGGTGTCTGTTAAGGAAGGCAGGAGCCTCCCTTGGGATGGGAAACTGTAACCCCTCTCCCTCCGAATTATTATAAATTTGAAATCAAGAGGCTCTCAGGCAAAGATATGGGAATAGGAATAACAGTTCTTTACTACTATCTAAAACAAAGGATAACAAATAACATCAACTATAACGTTAACCAACAAACAGAACCAGAAACCCAGTGGCAGCCTGCTCGGCTTCAGGCACCTTTTCCCTTTGGTGCAGTTCCAGTCACAGCCTGCAGGGGCGCTCTGGGTGTGATGATTCCCCGGTGGCTGCAGGGGGCGCTCCGGCGTGAGCTCAGGTAGCACACGGCAAATGGCAGCTGCCCGAAGCACGGAGGGATGGAGGAGAGCCTTTGTTCCACAGACTCTCGGGAGGGGCAGCTGGTGTCGGTGCCACAGCAGGATCCCCGGACACAGGGAGCTGGGACGGTAAGGGGTCTCCACGTGCAGGGAAAAACCCCGCTACAATGTAGCGGAGAAAACTCAGAGCGGGCTGGTGGCAGGCAGGTCGGCTCCGGATGGGGCAGAGGGCAGAGACTCACAGCAGACAGACCGTCAGCTCCGCGCTGGCTTCTCAGGGGGCCGTGGGTTCAGCAGACAGCAGCTCCGACCGTCCAGCTCCGAGGGTCCCGAGCAAGAGCCCGTGACCTCCCCCCTGCCCTTGCTTTTCAGTCTCTCCAAATCTCGCGTTGTCAGCCCGGCTTCCATGAGGGGCAATTTTGCCCCACCCTGCCAAGGAGAAAGGCTACAGCCTTGTGCTTTGTTTCTCTTAAGTACCCAGTCATTTGTGTCTTAGCAACCCATGGGAGAAAAAATTCCTGAGGAAAAGAACTAGATCCAACCTTCAACATTCTCCCTGTCCATGTCCCACAGAAATGGGAATGACTGTCAGAAAACAGTGGTGACTCCACAGCGAACCTGTGGCTTCCCACCTGGTGCTGTGCCCACCAGCCCACACTGCTTCTCTCATCACCTCCTCAGCTGTTCCCACTCCACAAGGACAGGCAGTCCAAGGGTAAAAGGCCAAGCTGAAGAAAACAGAAGTGATAGCCACCACCCCCACAGGGATCTGCTTGGTGTTATTTATTAGAAGAGATGAATGACAAGGGACATGTTTAATTTGGTTTGAGTTTGTTTCATGCACAGTTTTCTCATTACAGCGGGAACAGGGACACTGCAGGAACAGGGATGCTAAATGCCACATTTAAGTAACATTTTGAGTAGGAAAGCAAAAAAAACCCTTGTTTTTATTGTTGTTAGTGATGAGATTCTGTCCAATGGCCCAACTGACATCTGTGTAATTCCTGACCAGAGAACTATTCAGATTAAATGATGCAATGACCATAGAAGGTTAAAGGCAATTTCTGTCATTTGCCCGGTAATTGAATCTTCCTTGTGTTGTGCACCATTAGCTCAGTTGAGGACTTTCTTTTGCATGTCAGTTCTTTATCTGTTGGACTGGATCCTCCCTCTTATTTCAAAGGAGAATTCTGACACCTTTTGTGCAGGCATCTAAACTTTTTCTAGGGTTTTTCAAGTTGGTTTTTTTCCCTTCGTGGCAGGCAACACCTGAAGGTCTAAAGCTTGTAATTCATCGAGATTTTGGAGACTGAAAAGCAAGGGGGGGAGGTGTGGGGGGGTGGGTGGGTGGGAGAGGTCACTCTCTTGCTCCGGACCCTCAAAGCCAGATGGTTGGAGCTGCTGTCTGCTGAACCCACGGCCACTGAGAAGCCAGCACGGAGCGGCCGGTCTTTCTGCTGTGAGACTTTTCCCTCTGCCCCATCAGGAGCCGACCTGCCTGCCACCAGCCTGTCTCTCCCCTGCTCCTCGGCACCGCTCAGAATTTTTGCTACACTGTAACTGGGTTCCCCCCTGCACGCCAGGGCCTCCTGCTGTCCCAGCTCCCTGTGTCCAGGGATCCTGGTGCGGCACTGACACCAGTCGCCCCCCTGAGGGTCTGTGAAACAAAGGCTCTCCTCCATCCCTCCCTGCCTAGGGCAGCCGCCATTGCCGTGTGCTACCTGAGCTCACGCCAGAGCGCCCCCTGCAGCCACCGGGGAATCATCACACCCAGAGCGCCCCCTGCAGCCGTGAAAGAACCATCGCACCCAGAGCGCCCCCTGCAGGCTGTTACTGGAACTGCACCAAAGGGAAAAGGTGCCTGAAGCCAAGCAGGCTGCCACTGGGTTTCTGGTTCTGTTTGTTGGTTAATGCCATAGTTGTTGTTATTTGTTAGCTTTGTTTCAGATATTAGTAAAGAACTGTTATTCCTATTTCCATATCTTTGCCTGAGAGCCTCTTGATTTCAAATTTATAATAATTTGGAGGGAGAGGGGTTACAGTTTCCCATTCCAAGGAAGGCTCCTGCCTTCCTGTCGTGGGTTGACCCCGGCTAGGGGTTAGGTGTTTACTCAGTTACTTTATCACTCCCCCTCCCACTGGGAGAGGGGAGAGGATAATATTGAAAAAGACTATCAGGGTGAGTAAAGGCAGTTTTATTACAGTGGAGGAAAAAAAAAATAGAACAAGTAAGTTGAAAGTTGCGCACGCAAGAGCAAGAAGAGAAAACAATCAATCTCTACTTCCCATCAGTAGCGATGTCCGGACACTTTCTGGGAAGCAGGGCTCCAGCACACGTGATGGTTGCTCGAGGAGGCAAACATGGACAAGTCCCGAATGCCTCTCCCTCCTCCTCTCTTCCTTCCCTTATATATCTGATCTGATGTCATATGGTATGGAATATCTCTTTGGCTGACTGGGGTCAGCTGGCCTGCTGGTGTCCCCTCCCAGGATCTTGCCCCCCCCATCCCCTTCAGTGGGGGAAGGAATGTCACAGGGACAGCACAGCTTGGCAGTAGCCAAAACACTGCTCTGTTATCAACACTAGCTACCAAAGCAAAGTACAGCAGTGTAAGGCCTGTGAGCTTTACTCTAGTCAGACCCAATACACTTCCTTAGCAGACACCTGTCTTTCAAACCAAGACAACAAGGTTGGTGCCTTTTCTATCATGGTATTTTTTGCTGCATTCCCAGTGACTGGAGTGAAGATTTAGAAGCTGTGAACCACAACAGCCATCAGGAACATGCCAGTACCTACCATGGCTCCTCTGAGAAATGAGATATCATTGTGTGCTGCTCCATGCAGAGTGCTTGAATGATTTAACACTGCTAGATTTTAAGGGGTGTTGCAGTTTTGAGGTCTGGGGATTGAAACTAGGTAGAAACATTAATTTTGTAGTCAAAATTATTTGATTTTGCTGTGAGATAAGTATTAATAGTAGGCAAAGCAGGCTTATACTTGTGGTAGTTTGAAAGCAAAACAGTGAGAGACTCAAAGTCAAAACTACAATTTAATAGAAAAATGTAATAATACAAAAAACACTGACAGAGTCAGAATACAACCTGACACCCTGTTGGTCAGGGTGTTGGTAGTAGTCCACTTAGAAGGTGGCTGCAGTCCTCTGGGAGTGATAGATGTGGTTCTGTTGAAGCAGTGATCCTGTGGAAAGGTGTAGTTCTCCTCTGAAGGTCCAGTGGTGGTGTATAAGGGTCTGGTCTTCCTCTGGGAATCCAGTGGAAAAGCTGACTTGTGGTGTTTCAAATTCTAGTTTATATGCAGATCGGGATACATTGGTTCCTCACTCTGGGCGGAGCATCTCACAATGGGATGATGTAGTTTATCAGTGGGATTCAATGGCCCATTAACTAGAGCAATTAGGGATGAGCAAAGCAAAGTGCCCCACTTGGCTCTAACGGCTGGCCCATTAGAGAACATGTCCCGCGGCCATCAGGGATGAGCCAGGAACACTGCCCCACCCGGCCCCAACATCCCATGAAGATGGTGATAGAATACATACCATTGTAACCTAAGACAATACTTTAAGGAATACAAAAATAGGAATAATAATCAGGCATCAACACCAAACCCTTTAGAACACTCTTTTGCCCTCCCCACCTCTTTCCTTTCTTTCCTACTGACCATATAAAAGGTAACACTTCGACTTGTAGTTAAGCCACCACCTCTGGAACAAAACAGTTTTCTTAATTCATGTAGAGAGAGAAGCTTTCTTCTGTTTTATCATGTTGACTCCCCATAGGAAACATAGTTTCCACGGTTATTAGCTTTCCAGTAAGCAACCCCCGCCGCCCCCGAAGGGAAAGATTTGCTTCTCCAGACCCCTTTCCATTTTCAGTAGGTTTCCCAGGGCTATTACCAATGGACATATGATGGTCATTGAGGTGTTCTTTTGAGAATGAACGCTTCTATTACAGTGGCAATGACATCTCCTTTCTTCATTATCGGCAACACAAGTCTTCTTCTACTGTTTCCCAGGGCAAGGAAAAAGTCTTATACACAAAAGTCTCAGTCCACTGCTTACAACCTAGAACATCACATTCCCCTTTTCTCATCCCTTTTAGACCGTTGTACATATATTACAGGGTATATTACAGCCAAATTTATCAACATGGTTTTTACAAAAGAATTTTCAGCATTAAAGGATTCCTCATCTCTTCCTTCTTTGAAAATAAGCTTGGTTGCATTCATTAACTTAAAGTCTCTATGTTGTACCTTTTGTAGGTGCCTTCATTCCTGTGCTCTTTCTGTGTGTGGGGGAATTAATGAATGCCCCCAAAGTCCCATTCTGATATTAGAAAGAAACAGTTAATTTGTCTTTTGTCTGGGCGATGATCACATGACTTGCGTCCGCCTGGTTTGAGTGTTGTAAGTCTGTGCCTGAACTGAAGGAAAGGAGTTTGTTCATGTCGCCTCCCATCCGAGCTGCGTTTTTGCCTGGCGGGGGCCACGCCCGTTGCTGCAGGGGGACTGGTTCAAGCCCCTTTCTGTGCCGGACCGCGCGTGGGGCCATCCGGTGGGAGCTGCGTCCAACCTGATGGAGGGGCTTAGCCCGAGCCTTTTCTCCCTCCCGCACAGAGTTGCAAGGAGTCGGCAGAATTTTGCGTTTGGAGGGGCCCAGTCCGAGCCCCCTCTCTCTCCCGTGCCGAGCCACGCTGCGGATCCAGCCGGCGGGGTGCTCCTGAGCCCTACAGGGCCCGACCCCAAACCCTCTTCCTGCCAGGCTGTGCCACGGAGGGGAGGGGACCAGCCTGGCCCAGGCTAGGCAAAATGGAGCTGGTAAAGTTCCTTGGCCAGGGTCAGCAGAATGAAGTCTCTCTTGGCTTAGACAGAGCCGAGCAGAGTCGATCTGGCTCCCTTTCGCATGGAGCTGCCATGAGAAACAAGACCGGCTTGGGTTCCCTCTCCCCTCCCCCTCCACACCATGCTGGTTGGGAGGCTCAGGCCAACGTGGTCTGAGGAGACCTTACCCAGCTGGCGCAGAGAGGGAGAGGGCGACGTCTTTCCTCAGCGAACTGGAAACCTAAAAGAGAGCTTCTTCAGGTATTCTCCTGGTTTTATGAGTTTTTTGTAGGCGGGATTTGTCGTACCGGCTACCTCATTTCCGACTCCACCTCCTCTTTCTACTGATGCCTGAGGGATTTTTTCTGCTTTTTCTCCTGAATATGTCGTACCCTGTTCCCTATATTCACAAGTATTAGCATGCATACTTGTGATGCTTTAGGTGATAGTTTAGCCTGGTTTCATGGTGTTTAGGAGGCCGGTAGACTAAACACCCCTGAAGCCACGTAGAGATAGAGACCAAACACCCTGTTTTCGTGAGCCCTCAAGGTCTCCTAGTAGAATAGATTTTGTAAACTAGAAGTTAGCCCACCCAGGCCCCTTATTGGGCCCTCCTGGTAGATATGCTAATGTGTAGAGTCTTTAATTGTATACTGGATTGGGGGGAAGGGGCTTTTGCGGCGTGTTCTACCTGGACAGCAGAAGCCATCGAACGGGATCCTATTAAAATACCAAGGTAAACAACCCCCAACCCTTTCACTGTGTCTGAGCCTTTATTTCCTAAGACCAGAAAAAGGCATCACTACACTAGGAATTTTTAACTGTAATTACTCCATGACAGGGGTTTTTCTATGTTACATAAAATATTTGATACTAGATACTTCATATTTCTATGTCTGTGTCACAAACATGGCACAATAACCTTGTTTTGTTCAGTGACTTTTTTTCCTATGGGTATTGACAATTACTGTAGCAGAGAACATTTCTCCACCTTTTCTCAGCCCTGCACAGGGCTGGTTGAAAATACTCTCTGTGTCTGTTCTGAAAGCAGAGAAACTGGCCAATGAGACCAGAAGTGAGCATCACATACTGAAGTCCACAGTCCATTTCCCAATTAAAAAAATGTCATGTAGAAAGTGTGTGCCCAGAGGAAGTTTTGCTTGTTCAAGCTGTCTCATCTTCTCCAAGCTGCACTTGGCAGAGCTTGCAACACTGACTTCACATCCTAAGTTGACTCATTTCCATGGCTTTTCTCTTTTGGAGCCTTTATTATAAAGGGTGAGAACATGGTTCTCCTCCCTTTGCAGGTTATTCTGACAGAAGTGGGAATGGAAATAAAGAACTATGAACCACCATTCTTTACCCAGAATCTGGCCTAACCTCCAAGAAATAATCTTCAAAAGAACTTGCTTCTAAATGTTGAGGTAAGATTACACCTTAGTGTTTAAATGCTATTTTATCATAAAGTCAAGCCCTTCAACTTATGCAACCAGAAATAAAGTTGTTTGTCTTTATACATAATAATAATAATATATTCTTCTAATTCTGTGGTCCCACAGGACAACAGTCCTGTGGTTGCTACTGACTTCTACCACATCCAGGATATAGTATGAAGTAATAAATTTATTTTTATGCAGCACTGATGGTCTGAGAGCTCCATGAGGCAAAGATACAAGAAGAGGACAGGCATCTCTTTACACAGCTGACCTGGTGTGAGTACCAGGGAATAGCTCTGTATTTTTGGGTATAGCACTGGCAAAACATAACAGCAAATGAGGCATGAAAGACTAATGCTCAAAATACTACACAAGCATAAATTAAACTTTAATGAGGGGAAAACGAGGTACAGATGTAATAAACTGATCAACTTTTAAGATCACAGAAATACCAGAACTGGGTTAGAATGTGCAATCTCAATCCTGACAGATGGAACTGGATGTTCTTTAAGGCCCCTTCCAACCCAAACCATTCCATGGTAATTCCCTCCCTTACATTATACACCCTCTCCATGATCACCTTCTGTGGCTTCATTCGCCTCTCATACAACATGAAAAGTTATAAAATAACTCTTTCATCATTAAGATTTTGCTGTCCAGAGCAAGCTATTGCAGAAGAAAGGACTTCGGGTATGACTCCCCTCTGTCTGGGCAGTGCCACCTTCTAACAGTGACATTTCTGGCATTGCAGCAGGGTAGAGGCACCTGGCCAGGACAAGCTCTGTACCTGTGTTTAACTGCCTGCATTCTTCTCTTCCTGTTCTCACCAGTTCCCTGTTGGTGGCGAGAGAAGCAAGACGTAGATTCAATGTGAATCATAAATCAAGCTCGTTTATTGTCAGACATTGCACGTACTTATACTCCTTTACGTGCTCAAAATATTATTTACTTACAGAAGTTTCACACGGGATCTTTCTCTAATTAGAGCACTACATTATTATCAGAAGGCTACAATAACAGTTTCTTCTGCCGAGTTAATCTTTGGACACCTGCACCTTGTTTACAGCTCTCATGTCTCCCTTTCCCACAGTTGTTTTGAGAACAGCCTTGAGCAGAGGCCTAACACTTGTCTATGGAGCCTGGATTGCTCACTTATACCTTATGTCTGTGCAGCCAGAAATGGCCATTTCCCAACATATCCCCCTTCTTTTCTTTGAGCAATCCAGACCATGTTTACACTTTTTCTATTACTTATCAAATACTTAACACTATAAAATTATTGACACTTAAACTTAACAGAAATGAAACTTAACAGCACTTAACCTTAACAGTCCTTAACACTTACCTACAATCACTTAAACTTCACTTGAACTTAACACTTATATTTAGCAGAACTTAAATTTAACAGAACCTAACCTTAAGAGAGCTTAACAGAATTTAAAGTCAATAGACTTTAACCTAACATCACTTAAATTTAGCAACACTTAAACTCAACTGAACTTATGGCACTTGTACTCTTACGATTGTAATAACTATTAAAACTATCAATCTTATCTTTATAAACTTCATTTATCATCTATTTTAAAACTTATATCAGTCAATCAATTTCTTAAAGGCAATGTTACTCTTATTATCTACTTCAGTCTTTTCCCCAGTTAAACTGGGTCTTCTTTGCACAAGCCCTCTAGCGACCCATGGCCCTGGTCATGGAGCCATTTTTCAACAATTCCTCCTTGTTCCTCTTTTGCGAGCAAAACATTGTGGGTCACTTTGGTTACTTGTTTCATTAAACAGCTATACACAACTCTAACAATTACTATAAACACAATAACAACAACACACAATCGAAGGCTTTCGAATAACAATGTTTGGATCCGACCTGTGATGCCCAATGAGGACAACCATTTAGCTATTCCTAAGTCATTGCTCACTTGCAATTGCTGGGTGAGCTGAGTCAAAGTTTTTAATTGTGCATGTATTGAATTAGAATGATCAGAGAGATTCATGCAACACATTCCCTCAAATTCTTCACACCCATGTCCTTGTGCCAACAACAAAAAGTCTATTGCGGCTCTATTTTGCAACGTGGCGTGTCTCACCGAATCCACATCAAGCAACAAATCTGAAATTGCTTTAGATGTAGCATTTGTTTGTTTGGAGAGCCAACAACCTAGTTTGTTCAATTGGGCCAAGGCCCCAGCTGAGGCCACTCCTGGAGCAAGGAAGGAGGCTGCAATAATAGCAGCAGGCGACCAAAACTCGACATTAGATTTGCAATCAGCAGCAAAGCCGTGTACAAAGTGTTTCAAATGCCTGAGATGGTGATGTCGAAGCTTATTAAGAATCATCGAGGTGTTAGGGGTCAGCAATGTCAGCCTTCCAAGAGAACAGGGTCCCCCTTTTATTTTGGAGGGGATACCTGGCCAGGCTCGATCTCCACAAATGAAAAACATGACACTAGGTAATTTCAAGGGTTGATTAGTAGAATGGGAAATGTTGGGGGAGGTATAATTGCACCATACACGAGTGTCTCTATACACTGAAAGGCTAGAGTTCACACGGGCCCAAGCCCCGGGGACCCACACCAAGCCCCAGCCCTGGGCCATGGCAGCTACAGCCGGGGCAGGCCCCCACAACGCCCCCCGCTTCCCGCATTGTCATCCTAAACTGGCGAAAAAGTCCCTTCGCATTTTGGTGAAAGGTACCATGAGCTTCTCCGGCCTTGCTTTCATCTGAGGGGCCTGGATTGCTCACTTAGAGATGGCCATTTCCCAACATATCCCCCTTCTTTTCTTTGAGCAATCCAAGCCTGGTTTACACTTTTTGTTTTTTTTTTTTCTACTGTATTCATCAAATACTTAACTACATATGGCAATAATACACTTATGATTATAATAATTACTAAAACTATCAATTCCATTTTTACAAAGTTCACTAATCAGTCTTTAAAACTTAAGCTTGTTAACCAGTCTCTTAAAAGCGTACTTTAAGTGTACTATTATCTGTATTTTTTTTCGTGATTTAACACACATACATGCAACCTTACAATTCCCCTTTCTGTTTTAATCAGTATGAGTTTGTTTATGGCATTACCAGCCATTTGTCAGAGGTAGCGCAGTAAGAAACACACATAACTAGACATAAGAATACTTCCAACACCTATGTGCGAAACATTCTAAGGTGATCTTGTGAATTAGTCTCAATTGCTTCGTCTCTGAAGGCTGTCAATTAGGTTAATACCTTACTGAAGTCTAGAATACAATGCTAACATCCAGGGTCTGCAACAGCTGCCTTGTTTCAGTGAAGACATGGAAAGCCCTTCTGGATAGGGTCTCCAAGTCCACCCCAAAAAGGATCCAGCTGATATAAATTCCAATTATTAAGTCAAACCCGACTTAAGTATGATTTGGATGCAGAAACACCTGGGTCCATTGGTAGATGTCCGACCAGGGAGAGTCAAGGCTTGGCCAGGGCCAGGACTCCAACTGGAGGGATTTCCCTAGCACAGATCTTATGAGAAAACTGTTAGAAACAACAACTAAGAAGGTTACTTAAATCTGAGCAAATAATAGAGACAGTTACACAAACATAACACAGGTTGTGCAGACTGTAAAATAACAGACTTTGCCAAACACTTTTGACTAAAAAGACCATGGTACCATGAACATGATAATTAAAAGATTGCATATGCATGAGTTTACGTACGTAATCTTAACAGAACCTAATCCTTGCTATAACACACATAGCTATGTATAGTTGTAGTTAACTCTTATAAAATCTAGTTGTAATACTTAACTGTAACAGAACTTAACAAACCTAATAGCATTTAAACTTTAACAATATATTTATAAGTACTAATACACCAGGGGTGATCGCTTGGGATATGTTTGAAAACAGTGTTGCAAGCTGCAAGCACACAGATCCATCCTTTCTTTGCTCCATCTTCTCCGAGATCACTGTACTTCTAAGTTCAGCTGTAGGTATAAAACTCAAACACTCATTGAAACAAAGTAAAACAGGAAAAACAGTAAGAACAGATTATAATTCCAGGTATTCATTTCTATCTAGCAAGATAATTCCCATCATTAATTAACAAACAATACAAAGGTATACATTTCCTGACAAATTCTGCTACTCAGAGTTACCACTCTAAAACATGCAGGATTTTGCAGAATGAAAAAATCACGACAGAAATATTTGAAATCTTATTCCAATACTATCACCATAAGAAACAAACTGTTCAGTTTTGCTCCAACAAGCAATCTTCTTGTCTTACTTTTTTTTTTTTTTGATAAAAGATACACTACTTAACTTTAACTTTCAAGAGTCTTTCAAGGAAAATCTAACTTAAACATTTCTTAATATGTAGTCTACAAGTTTGCACATGTTATTTATTCAAATGTTTCTTCTAGCTTATTAATCAGTTTACATTTCGCCCAAACTTCCTTATTCTGCTCAGCCCCGGCTGCGCTTTGGCACCGGCCTGTTAGGTGTACAATTCTGCTGCGTCCCCTCTGGATCAGTTCTGCCACGTTTTCAATCCTTTGTTTTTGCTGAATTGTTGCTGTGTGCTGGATGCTTGTAAACAGTCACTCCAGCACTCTCACTCTCTCCGTCCTCCCTTTCTCCCCCTTTTTCTTTTTGCACTAAGTGCAAGTCTTGTAGCAACCTAGATTTCCCAGATTTCTTCTTGTTAACACAAATTCCACCAGTAAAGTCAGCAGCAAGTATACGAGACAATATGAACAGTCTTTGATACTTGCAGAAAAAAAAACGACCCCTTAAAAGTGCACCCAGGGCTTGACTTTCGTGTCACCACCGCTGCCTGCTCCCCAGCCTCTCACCCCCGGCGCACTGAGATGCCGGTGGAGGCGAGGGCAGGAGCCGCCGCGGGCTGCAGCGGCCGCGAGGAGAAATCCGAAACCGCTGCAAGGAGAAATCCGAAACTGCTGCGAGGGGGGGCGGGCGGACACCTTTCCCTGGAACTCTGGAAGCAGTGTTCAAGGAGATGCATCTGCAGCTAAAGAAGAAAAAAGGAGAGGTCCTGAAAGTTCTCAACGACTTTGAGGAGCAGTAACTTCCTCGGATTCAGATAGAGATGAATAAACAGAAAAGCGAGAAGGATTCAGTCAGCCATGATGGTCAGGAGCTGGAGGCTCTGTTCTCTGATGTCCAGCCACTGTTCCCAGGCAGCAATTTGCTCCTTCTGGCCATCTCCCCCCAATTCTGGGGGATGTGGCATGGGGGGGGGCGCCGTCGGAGGCTCGCGGGTCGAGCTCTCTAACCTTTTAAACATGTAGAAATTTTTCCAGTACATCACTTTCATCACTTTTCTGTCCCTTTTTCCCTGACGGATTGTAGAAGCGAGTCCGATTGCAAAGCTGTTTTCACAGTCTCGGGGGCGGCTGTCCGGTTATCACTGAAGACGTCTCACAGCGCCCTTTTTAATTGTCTCTCAGCCGGGTATTTGAAAGGCCACTCTCGCTCTCAGGGTTAATCTACAGTCTCAAGTCCATTTTAGGAGATTCCGAATAGCGGAATTATCACAGTTCAATTCTCTCACAGAGATGATAAATTGGAAGAGGTCCTGGACTGTCAGCTGTCCTTCATCTATCTCCATCCCTTCCGTCCTCTTCCTGGACCCTGAAGCACCGAGGTTCTCTGCCTAGGCGCGACCCTCCCGCCTCTGCGCTAAGGGCCGGCGTCTGGCAGGGGCTATCATTTCACCTCTTTTGTCTCCCATGGCGGTGACTATTTCTGCTATAAATGCCTGCATTCCCACCGGCACTCGGCTCATCCTTTCTAACATGACCTTAATGGAGGCGTCTGCGGGGAGCGTCTGCTGATTACAATTTTCTAAAACACACTGGCGTAACAGTGCCCCTTGCATCCACCGCGGCACCCCAGCTGTGATAGGTGCGGATACCCTATCATCCTGCAGGGACTCAAAGAGCACTGGAAACGCTGCTTCTGCTCGGCTCAAAGTTCTAGCGTCCTGAGCTAGTTTCACATCTCCCTCTTCCAAAGCTTTCTGTTCTACTTTCGCCCAGCTAATTCTGCGTCTCCCTTCCCCCGCGCGAAAAGGAACACAGCCTCCACCCAGCGAGGGGGGGAGCGCAGGCGGCTGGCGCGCCAGTGGCTGCTCCTGGCGAAAACGGACACTGCCCCCTCGCATCGGGCGAGAAGGGATGCAGTCACCCGGGGTGGGGGGCAAAGCCGGCTGATCTTCCTCCTGTGGTTCGGCCGGTGCACAGGGGAGGGGCGGACACCCCTCCTCTGGCTCCGGCGGCGCGGGCGCCGGGGCGGCCGATTGCTCCGCGCAAACAGCGGCCGCCTCCGAGGCAATGCCGTGCTCGGGCGGCGAGCCGTGCACCGCCGGCAGGCTGGGCGTCTCGTTACCGAGCCTGAGCAATCCCGGTATAGGGCGCTCCCCTCCCGGGGTCTCCCCACTCCCTTCTGCGTTCCCTTCAAGCTTCGCCGTGGTAACGGCGGCAACGTTTTTCTCTGCCTGGTATCTTTGCAAACAGGTCGTTACCTCCCTCCAGGGCTTCCCTAGCTCAGCGCCTACTTTGTTGCTGTCTAGAATTCCCTCAAACAACTGATCACCATACGTCCGCCATTCTGGCAGGTCAAAAATCCTGTTAGAGTCCCCGAAACAACCCTTTGCCATCCCCAATGTAGCCAATCCTGCTACCTGCTTTAGGGTCTCTTTGCTGACTCCTCGCTTTTCTAAAAAGCATGTTAATAATTCAAGACTACCTCTCGGTCCATCTTCGTCCAGCTGGTTTAACACTTCTAGCTGATCGCAGTGGCCTCCGCGTCCCTCCGCGCTGGCCGGGGCTGCGTCGTTCCGCGCTGGCCCCTCCGCGTCTTCCCGCGCCGCGTCTACCCGCTGATCCCGCGATCGCCACGCAGCTTGTCAGAGTATAGCCTTTTCGGGCGGCGGACCTCTCTCCCGAGGCCCGAGCTATCGGATCTCCCTTTCGTCGCGCAAAAGGTATAGATCTTAGCTCCCCGGTCGCTGCAGTCGGTGCTTTCCCGATCCCGCCGGTCCGGTCCCGCACGTCGACTCCGTCTCTGTCGCGCACGTCGGGGTCACCATTTGCCGGCGAGAGAAGCAAGACGTAGATTCAATGTGAATCATAAATCAAGCTCATTTATTGTCAGACATTGCACGTACTTATACTCCTTTACGTGCTCAAAATATTATTTTTACAGAAGTTTCACACGGGATCTTTCTCTAATTAGAGCACTACATTATTATCAGAAGGCTACAATAACAGTTTCTTCTGCCGAGTTAATCTTTGGACACCTGCACCTTGTTTACAGCTCTCATGTCTCCCTTTCCCACAGTTGTTTTGAGAACAGCCTTGAGCAGAGGCCTAACACTTGTCTATGGAGCCTGGATTGCTCACTTATACCTTATGTCTGTGCAGCCAGAAATGGCCATTTCCCAACAGTTCCCACAGAAGCAAACAGGCACAGGTCATAGAGCTGGTGACAAGAGGCAAAGGGCACTAAGGTATATCCTTGACAAATCCAGACTCCTGGCATTTTTTTTCCTTGCAATAACCTCAGCTCAGACTCTGTAAAGGGCACCTGCAGTTTACAGTGATCACCATGGGCAAGTTAAAAAAGCTAAACAATGGCATTTGCTCCTCACCTCTCCCAGTAGCAAGAATTTTTTATTCAATTCAAGCCACGCGTATAATTTTGCACAACGTTTTCAAGGCATTAAATGCTGTCACCCTTCCAAGGAATCTGCACTGCATATACAAATAGAAAACCTCATGCCCATTAAGTAATTTTCCTCTTAATCTTGAATAGCTTTTCATGATCGAAACAGAATTTCTAAGGTGGCTTTACACCATAAGCTGCAGCCTGTATTCTACAGCTGCCAGGCACAGACCAAACAGAAAGTAGAGCTTAGGTCAGCCCATCTCTATATTCTGTTTTTCTCCAAAGACAGCTAAAAAACTGCTGTTAGCACCTCTTCCTTGAGAACAGATATGAAAAATGGGAATGTTAAATGCTCTGTCATGGATTCTCCAGACAAAGATTCCCTTTGGCGGGCTTATTCAGCATTTACAAGGGTCACACTTCAGCAAGCTGAATTAATAGTTTTCCTATACCATTCCTTCCACTTTGACTTTCCAAAACCTCATCACAAGAGCTTGTTTGTTCATTTCAGCATCAAAGACCAACTGGTTCTTCTGATGACAAGTTTAGACGCAATCTGCTGACGACTGAAAACAAACATTCCAAAAATAAAAGACAAAAAGCTGAGTTATTTTCCTAGAAATTAGTGGCAGTTTCACCCAAATGCTACTAAATTAAATGGAGTCTTCATGTTTTGGGAAAAATACCAGGCATAAATTTTATTACCAAAGGGTCTAGAAGTATAAGCAAGATATTTGCTCAAGAATTGTTGGTGTTCCCTGTCAGTAGATTTACTGACTGAAAGAAAATATAAAACTAATATAAGTAGGCAACACAGACCCTTTTCACACACAGATAAACCTTACAACTTCTAAAAAGGAATAGTTCTGCCAGCACACCTTTCCCAGATAGAATAGTGTTAGAGCACTTGCTTTTCTGGGACCAGAGTTTTATTTCAGTGTAAGACCAGCAATGTAAAATGAGCTGTAACAGGATTAATCCAGCTCCTCTAGAGGAATTTACATTCTTCTTTTCTAGAACGCCAAATTAGGTCATGTTACTTGCATGATTCTTCTTTAGAAGCTGCTGGCAGAGGAAAAGAAAGTATTTGACAGTTCAGCAAGAGATGTTTGCTGGGTCACTTACATGGCTTCTTGCAGCATGCAAGACTTGATAAAAATACTAAGCTGAGTCTGTTAATTACACAGTGAGTTTATAATCATCATGAAATGGTGAATATTCCTTTGGTTCTTGTCGTGGTTTTAGTTTGCTTATTCAGGTTTGTGGCTAAATGCCAGCACACTTACCTAAATTTACTTGATTGCTTGTTGTGAGATAAGGATTAGGAGTAGGCAAAGCAGGCTCAAACTTTATAAAGTACAAAGAAGTTTTATTAATATATCTAAGACAAAGGGAAAAAGAAAAAAAACTCAAGAAAAAAAAAAAAAACCAGAACAAACTCCCCAGACCACCCCTCCTTCCCCACCTCTCCATTTCATTCTCTCTGACAACATACAAAAGACAACACTTCGACCTCCAGTCAGTTTACCACCTCAGAAACAGCTCTTGTTCTAGTTCATTCAGGGAGAGAAGTTTCTTTTGCTTACACCATGGATCTTCTGTAAGAAAAATACAGTTTTTATGGGTCTTCTGCCTCACCATTAACTGCCGCCCGGAATAAAGTCCAGCTTAATGGTGGATCTCTCCCACACCAGTAGCCTTCCCACAGCCACTATGGTGGGTTATGAACAGTCCACAGGGTACCTGTTTTAAGGATGCCCAGTTCAATTGCAGCAACAAAGAAAATCCCTTCTTCTGTGCTCAGCAACACAGGTTCTCTTGACAACTCAGGTTCTCTAGCATTCTCCCTGGGACCAGGGCTCTGGATGACAGCCTCTCCTCTCTCTTGGTTCTAGTTTCTCATCAGGCTGTACTTTTTCAACACTTACTTGTCTGTACTTAGGTATTTCAGTTCATTGGCTGCAATAAGAACCTCACATCCCCCTTTGGACTATATCTTCATATATTACAGAGAATTTATTACCTCAGTCCCCAACCATGGTTCTCCAAAAGAGTTTTCAGCTTCACTCTTGAAGCAACTTCCCATGCACCCCCTTTTTAGTATCAGTTCTGCTTTCTTCACTGACTGTAAAGTCTCTGCGCTGCACTATGTAGATGTCTTCACTCGTTCCTCTCTCTGCGAGGAAGGATGGGTGTCTGTGAGTTTAGTCCAGGCATGGAGAGAGTTAATCTCTGTCTCTCTCTCTCCGGCAGTGTGAGGATCACATGCTCTTTGCCGGGTTGTTTGAACAGGTCTGAGCTGGATGCCAGACGCTCTCAAGAGTCTTTGCCTGGCTCTGCCAAGCTGGCTCGGCCTGGTGGGGCCATCTAGGCCTGGGGTGACAGGGCAGGGCCTGGCCCGAGCTGGATGGAGTCCGGCCTGGTCCTTGCCTGGCTTGGAGCAGGGGCCTGGCTCTCCCTCTCGTGTAGCTGGCACACCGGCTGAGCTGTATCTGCTGAAGATTCTAGCCGTTCCTCCCCCATGCCTGCCCGGCTGCAGCGGCATGGCTGCCGTAAAACCTCCCTTCCCCCCCCCCATCCCTCCTTCGGAAGGAGGTAGGGGGGGGCCTTACCAGTGAGAGAAGCAGGAGCTGCTCCTCTCTACACAGCAGCAGCAGGTCCAAAGAGGAAGAGCGTCAGAAAGTCTCTGCTTTTATATGGTTTTTTCCTTGAAGGCGGACCAACTTTTTAATTGGTTTACCTACCTATCAATTCTTAAAACTACCTGATTATTGGCTCTCTCTCTCGCAGGAAGGAAGTTGTATTTCTTCCTGCATTCCTGCAGCCCAGATCACTTCCTAGATTTTGACCCCTCTGGCCTAACCCAGGACAGTTCTCCATGAGAATTTTAAATTATGCAGCTTCCCCAAAACAGAGCTGTTCAATCTTCACATTTATTAAGCTAAATAACACTTTAAAGAATCACGATGGAGACAGAAAATAATTTGGGTTTTAATTGGCTTCCAGGTTCTCAAGTTTCCAAGTGCAGAATTTCAGCAGTACATAGGAAGAGGTTTCTGATTCAAAGCCAGCTCTGGCAGGATCTCCATGATTCCCACATAGCAGAACTGTGGATTTGGAAGTCCCACCACCTGAAACCCTCACCCCCACAGCTGCTTTGCTGTGAGCCCAGTGGTTCTGGCAAACCCAAGAACCCCAGTTCCAGACAGGACTTTCCCTGTGGCCATGGAAGGGCTGCTTCTAGCTCCTGGCTCCACAGCCGAGTTCCAAGATTGTCCATGATGGGGGAAAAGCAGTTCCCAATGTCCCCTTGTCCCCCATCACTGGGCTGCAGGGGTGGTTTAGTTGGGCTTTTTTTGACTGGATTCAAGTTTGTCCCAAGAAATTTCATAGCTGCATCTTGAGCATTTCTGATTAGTCATATAATGTTAATAATTAAAAAGCAGCAAATTTTATCTCTACCGCAGGGTCCAGAACACTTTAATGTTCCTATAAAGTTGTTCACATGATAAACTTGTTGCGGTTTAGAGGTTTGGGGATCAAAATTAGGTATGAAGATTAATTTTTGTAGTCTAGATTATTTGATTTTGTTGTGAGATAAGGATTAATAGTAGGCAAAAGCAGGCTTATACTTTAAGGAATACAAAAAGGAATTTTATTAACAGACTTAAAATAGGAATAATAATCAGGCATTAACACTAAACTCTTTAGAACACTCTTTTTCCCTCCCCACCTTTCTTATTTTTTTCCTTGCTGACCATACAAAAGGTAACACTTCAACTTATAGTTAATCCACCACCTCTGGAACAAAACAGTTTTCTTAATTTATGTGGAGAGAGAAGCTTTCTTTTGTTTTATCATGTTGACTCCCATAGGAAACACAGTTTCTATGGTTATTAGCTTTCTAGTAAGCAATCTTCTCTTTGAATAGAGGCATTTGCTTTTATAGACCTCTTCACATTTCAGTAGCTTTCCCAGGGCCACACCAATGGACATATGATGGTCATTGAGGTGTTCTTTTTGAGAGCAAATGTTTCTATTACAGTGACAACGACATCTCCTTACTTTATCATCAGCAACACAAGTCTTCTTCTACTGTTTTCCTGGGGCGAGGAAAAAACAAAATACACAAAAGTCTTAGTCTACTGCTTATAACTTAGAACATTACATTCTCTTTTTCTCACCTCTTTTAGATCATTATTCATATATTACAGGGTGTATTACAGCAAACTTTATCAACATGCTTTTACAAAAGAACTTTCAGCATTTAAAGCACTCCTCATCTCTTCCTTCTTTGAAAAATAAACTTAGTTATAGTCATTAACTTAAAGTCTCTATGTTTTACTTTTTGTAGGTGCCTTTATTTTTATGCTCTTTCTGTGTGAGAAGGAGAAATGAATATTCTCAAAGTCTCATTTTGATATTAGAAAGAAACAGTTAATTTGCCTTTTGGCTGGGTGCTGGTCACGTGGCTTTCGCCCGCGTGGTTTGAGTGTTGTTAAATACGTGCCTGAACTGAAGGAAAAGAGTTCGTCTATGCCGGCTCCCATCTAAGCCGCGTTTGAATTGCAGGGGCCCGGCGGGACCGCGTCCGTGCTGCAGGGGGCTGGTTCAAGCCCCCTTCCGTGCCGGCTCGTGCGTAGGGGCAGCCTGGCGGGAGCTGCACCCGAGCTGCGGAAAAGGCTTAATTTGAGTCCTTTCTCCCTCCCGCGCAGAGTTGCAAGGAGTAAACAAAGTCGCACCCGAGCTGCGGGAGGGGCTCAGTCTGAGCTCCCTCTCTCTCTCTCCCGTGCTGAGTTTGCTGCGAGGCTAATCGGGCGGGGCGCTCCCGAGGTCCACAGGGCCTGACCCCAAACCCTCTTCCCGCTGGGCCGTGCCGCGGAGAGGGGAGGTGTCTTCGTTTGAAAGACAGGTGTCTGTTAAGGAAGGCAGGAGCCTTCCTTGGAATGGGAAACTGTAACCCTTCTCCCTCCGAATTATTATAAATTTGAAATCAAGAGGCTCTCAGGTAAAGATATGGGAATAGGAATAACACTTCTTTACTAATATCTAAAAAAAGCTAACAAATAACAACAGCTATGGCATTAACCAACAAACAGAACCAGAAACCCAGTGGCAGCCTGCTCGGCTTCAGGCACCTTTTCCCTTTGGTGCAGTTCCAGTCACAGCCTGCAGGGGGTGCTCTGGGTGTGATGATTCCCTGGCGGCTGCAGGGGGTGCTCTGGGTGTGATCTCAGGTAGCACACGGCAATGGCGGCTGCCCGCTGAGGCACGAGGGATGGAGGAGAGCCTTTGTTCCACAGACCCTCGGGGGGGGGGGGGAGGGGGGGGGAGGCAGCTGGTGTCAGTGCCACAGCAGGATCCCCGGACACAGGGAGCTGGGACGGCAAGAGGTCCCGACGTGCAGGGGAAGCCCCGCTACAATGTAGCGAAGAAACTCGGAGCGGCGAGGAGGAGCGAGGCAGAGGCAGGCTGGTGGCAGGCAGCTCCCGATGGGGCAGAGGGCAGAGACTCACAGCAGACAGACCGGCAGCTCCGTGCTGGCTTCTCAGGGGGCCGTGGGTTCGGCAGACAGCAGCTCCGACCGTCCAGCTCCGAGGGTCCCGAGCAAGAGAGGAGTGACTTCTCCCCTGCCCTTGCTTTTCAGTCTTTCCAAATCTCGCACTGTCAAGCCCTGCTTCCATGAGGGGCAATTCTGCCGCACCCTGCCAAGGAGAAAAGCCCCTAGCCTTGTGCTTTGTTTCTCTTAAGTACTCGGCAATTAGCTCAGTCATTTGTGTCTTAGCAACCCATGGGAGAAAAAATTCCTGAGGAAAAGAACTAAATCCAACCTTCAACAGGAGGAAACCGGCCTGGCCCAGGCTAGGCAAACAGAGCTGGTGAAGTTCTTTAGCCAAGGACAGCAAGATGAAGTAGCTTGAGTTTTCTCTCTCTCTCTCTCTCTCCTTCCCCTCCCCCCCACACCATGCGGGCTAGTAGCCCCCAGACCATGTGGTCTGGGAGAGACCTTACCCAGTTGGTGCGGAAGGGAGGAGAGCAGCGTCCTTCCTCTGTGAACCGGAAGCCTCAAAGAGAGCTTCTTCAGGTGTTTTCATGGTTTTATGAGTTTTTTAGGTAGGCGGAGTTTATGCTGGATACCTCATTTCCGATTCCACCTCCTCTTTCTACACCGGGCATTTTTAACAGCAATTACCCCATGACACTTGTCAGTGTGAAGTCTGGAAATAAAGCAAAAAGCACACATACAAAAAAAAAAAAAAAGAAATAATACTTTAAAAATTCTAATTATTGTCACAAGTGTATATTAATTTGATTTTTTTTAACACTTCCACGATCTACAAAATGTAACAGGGTAAATGTTTGATTCAAGTCTTTCATTTTGTAGCAGTAAAATGAGGCAACAATACATTTTATTCCATGGTCACTATGACAAATTCCATTAGTTATTCTAAGGAGACACCTGACATGCTCCTTATTATTTTAAAAGTCACTGAGAAAATTCAGAAAATGCTTGTAGAAGCTAGAAGACCTTGTTCCTACCATAAGCTCTTATTCCTACTACCCATGTAGGAGAATTACCGAAATATTTCTGTAGATTTCATACAAGTTACACTCAATGTCTTTCAGATAAAGGTGAGGAATTCAACATCAATCCTGTGCTGAAACAAAGCAAGAGGCAAAAATCAGCTGCTACCACCCAAGTACAGACAACATTTTTCTTTTATTACAACCACATGATTCTTGAAATTGCAAAAAATGCCACTTTGGGGCCATCAATCTACAGGAAAGAGATATCCTAGTCCAGAATCTCCTTAATCTCATCCTCTGTCAACAGGATACAGGTTAGTGCCCCACAGAAATCAGTGCTTGGAGGTCAGAGTCAGTGTGGAGGATACTCTGAAGATCTGTGGCAGCATGTTACTCAGCTGGTAAAACATTTCCTCAGATATTGTCTGGAAAAAAACCAACACACAGGTAAGTTTTGGCTTTTTGCTGTAGTTTTGAAGAATTAAATCTCTCTCAACTTTGTTTCTTGGTATTTAAGAGAATTGCTGCTGTTCAGAAGACAATAAAAATAATTTTCAAACTGTGTGTTATAATGCTACTGAATCCAGCTAAAAGAAAAAGATTGACCTAAAAATATTGGTTGTGTATTTATGTGACATATCCACATATCCATTTCCAGTAGATTTCTTGTTCCAGGGGTTGATTATTTCTGCCAAACATAAGCAGGACAGTGATGCTCGTTACCTACTCCTGCTCTCGTCATTCCAGGATTAGATTCAACTTTAGAACTTATTTGTGGTTTCCTCCTTGCTCAGCAGCTTTCTACTTTGTCAAGAAATACATGTTACTCCTTTCCTAACATTACTTTTACTGCTTTTTAGAACAAACCTAGTGCTGGCCACCTTTAGAAAACTTCCTGTTTCTGAAGATCAGCTAGAATTACAAATTAATTAAATTTCAGAATCTAAATTAGAACTAACTTCAAATATCTGGAGTAATTAATGTTTTTGTGGAAGCATGACCGAACTTTCTGCATTGCAGCTTTCCATGTTGTTAGAATATCTGACTAATAAACACCTCAAGTTATGTAATGCAAGGTTAGCCCATATTTTCAGAGTAATTAACAGCAAAAAAGTCTCTTTTTCAAAGGTGATGCATTCAGCATTTGTAAAGGTGAACTTCCCAGTAAGAAATTTTAGCATCCTCTCAGAAACTTCTACTAGGTATTCAAAAATATAAACCATCCCTTACTCCTCTTTTATAGGCAAGGAAACTAAACCAGATTGTTTAATTTAAATTCACTCAAAAAGGGCAGGGAATAGCAAAAAAATCAAATCTACATCTGCTGACATGTGACTTTTTACCTACTCTCCTAGTTGGATATGACTGGTTTCACCTACCTGTGGTGCCAGGAATTGTACAGTCCGAGAAATTCCTCCATCCCACGAGGCCATTTCCATCATGAAACCTAAAAAAGCAGCATTGACACTGGATTACCTGTGCAATACTCCCCAGCAGTTACAGCATAAGCAGGCAGTGAGGGAGTTTTCACACACAAGTAGGGTTTGAACTGCCTTAATTAGGGGTGTCCTCAATGGCCTTTAAATCAGACTTGGGCAATCTGAATGAAATGTAGAAAATCTAATGAGGAGTTCTGCAGAATGTCAACACTGAGGACAGAATAATCAGTCCCACTGAGCAGCACAGTGATACCCAGCAGAAGTGAGAGTTTCTCCAAACAGTGTGTCAGGAGTTCTTTCTATGGCTTCCTTTCACTGAGAAACAGGAGTGACCTCACTGTGGCTTCCCAGTACCTGAAGGGAGCCTACAGGAAAGAGGCAGAGAGACTCTTAACAAGGGCCTGGAGTGACAGGACAAGGGGGAATGGCTTCACACAGACAGAGAGGAGGGTTAGATTGGATATGAGGAAGAAATTGTTCCCTGTGAGGGTGGTGAGGCCCTGGCACAGGTTGCCCAGAGAAGCTGTGGCTGCCCCATCCCTGGTAGTGTCCAAGGCCAGGCTGGATGGGGCTCTGAGCAAACTGGGAAAGTAGAAGGTGTCCCTGCCCATGGCAGGGAAGTTGGAATCTTTAAGGTCCCTTCCAACACAAACAATTCTATGATGCAGAAAGTAAAATCACCACTTGGAAGGACAGAAAACCATGCTGAGTCATGAGGACTATTTTTTCCTAATATTCAACCTAAACCTGCTGTCAGTGTGAAGCCATTCCCCCCTGTGCTATCATTCCATGCCCTTGTCAAGTCTCTCTCAACCTTTCCTGTGGGCTCCCCTCAGGCACTGCAAGGCCACAATGAGGTCACTCCAAAGCCTTCTCTTTTCCAGGCTGAACAATCCCAATTCCCTAAGCCTTTCCTCCCAGCAGGGCTGCTCCAGCTCTTTAATGAGTTCATGTCACTGTTCTGGACTGGCTCCCCAAATCCCACTTGAGCCTCCACTCCCATACCTTTGACACACTTGAACACGAGCTCTGCCCTCTTCAGGCACCATGGAATGGTCACCTCTTAAAATGAAGAAATTAAAAGCCTCAATGCCCATTGATTGAACCAGCCAGAGTAGCAGGGAAATTATTAAAAGCTATTCATTTTTTGCCCTAGAACATAACTTTCAAGCAGCATTAGGGACCCAGTTCTCAGAACATTCTAGGCAGGGGTACACACCTTACAGGTGACCATAAAAGCACTGCCACTCCTTATTGATAGGAGACCCAGTGTCAGAACAATATTTTACATTTTTAAGCTGAGATGTTGAATAAAAATGCTGTCAATCCCACTGGAAACTGGGCTATTCAATTCCCCTGAGGAAATTCAGAAAAGTCTAATATTCAGCTGATAATTGTCAGGTTCATGCTTCAGCAAATCAAAGGCAGGCTCCTGACCACATCTTAACAGCATCATGATGACTCCTATCTGTTCTTGATTTTGTTTCAGGTTTCTTGGCATAACCAAAACCTTCAGTAAAGCCTTCTCTCTAATACTGGAACGGAAGAAGCCCTTCTTCCTTAAGATGCATTTATGGTAAGAGTGAGAGCAAATAAATTTCATCTTCATCTGATGAAGGAGTTTCAGATATCAACAGCCAGCAAATCCTTACCTAAAGTTAAATAGCGAAACACGACATGAAAACAAGTGGTTTAAGATATGGCTACAAGCATTGGCCTAAATAATTTAAGTTTAAAGTTCATGAAACATTTTTGGCTGTATGCTACGAAGCCAATTACATCATGATGATATAATTCTATCAGAGACAGAATGACTCACTGCAAACACTTCTCAGAAAGAAGAAAAAAATATCTCTGCTGTACTCTTCAACATGAAGATGAGCACTTTCTACTCTGAATACAGGAATATAGACATGGAAACCAATTTGTCATTCTAGGTAGCTTTTCAAACTTAAGCTTTACATAATTTTCTATTCACTAAAGCCAGTCTCTATTTTGCAATGTCAAACACACATGCAACCTGTTCTTATCAGAGAGCTTAATTTCAGGATTAAAGAAAGTTGTTTGAGAGGCAAGGTGATCTAAGAATGCTCAGTGATAACACAACTGATAAAATGAATGTGTGGCTTCATTAAAAAGCTACTGAGAGTCAAAGTTCCTTCTTAGGTGGGAGGATCTCCTGCCATCCCCCAAAAATACACTGTATGTTAA
The DNA here is from genome assembly GCA_034509425.1 of Eopsaltria australis. NCBI lineage: Eukaryota > Metazoa > Chordata > Aves > Passeriformes > Petroicidae > Eopsaltria > Eopsaltria australis. The sequence continues at coordinate 89,589 of JAVTVJ010011209.1, read as the reverse complement.
AAACAGGGTAAGTTTGAAATATATTTTCATAAAGCTTTCATTATGCAAATCACTGCATCCCTATGTGCTGCTTTTAGGGTATACACCACATTAATCAGATAGAAAAGTGCTGAACAAGTTTGGGGTTGTACTTTTTTTTTGTTGCGGTTGCTTTTTGGCTTTTTTAATTTTTAAGTATTCTGGAAGCAACACTTGGTGTTTATTGTAACTCATCTGCCCACGTGTACTTTCTGTCACAAGTAATATATTTATTGTTGATTTTGATCACTGCTTTGGCTTAGTAAGAAACAAGTGACTAAGAAGAAAAGTTCTCTCTCAGGAGCACCTTGAGCAATCAGTGATGGGAACTGAGCCTTACAAGGTGTAAGAGACTGGACATAAATCCCTCATTTGCCTCACGACCATCTACAGAAACAGAGGCTGAAAACCCGAAGACCCTAAAGGGGGAAAAAGGACTTTTGCACAATGAAGACCGGCCAGATCCTGGTGGGATGCCTGCCAGGTGCAGAGGTGTGCTGCAGAAGTGTACACATACCTGTGAGACCGTGCCGCTCTGGCTACTGGGGTGGAAAGGACTGAGCAGGAACTATATGTTTTGTGCAGCTGCACCTGCAGCCCAAAAACAATGGGCCTTACTCCCCCACCTCCTGGCCATTTGCCCCTCGCCTCTGGAAGGATTGCCTCATCTCTTGGTTACCTGCCCCTCACTTTTGAAAAGACTATAAAGAGACTCTCAAAAAAGACCCCTATGAGATCTCCCCACAGATGAGACGGAGTCCATCGGATCCAGACACGAGGACTTTCGTCGTGCCGCGGTAGCTATAACCCTTCCTTTTCTCCCTCCCTCTCAACCCTATATCTCTCTCTCTCCTCTATTGCATAATCGTGTTGTTGGCACTCAATAAAGGTGCTTTTGATTTTGATTGAAGCAAAAAATACTAGTCCCTGTTTCTTTTGTACTCTGAGATTCGGGTAACGAACCATCACGACTCCCGCTTGTGTTAGCGGATCGTGACACAAGGACTGATCAACACAGCAGGATATGACACCATTCCTTGGACTATTTTAGAGGAACAGAGGTTAAATTTTGTGGTCACTCAGGGAGATAACAGAATGTTTCTCCATGCAAGCCACAAGAACTGAAAATGACATAGAAGTGATTCAGTCCTAATCCATCCTCACAAGTGTAAGTTCTCATGAATTCCCCACATTACCAGGAGTTTTCTCTGTTGTGGAAATGATGAAGGATCAGCTAAGCACCTATTCAAAATACAGAGAAGGACATAAGAAAGCAAAGAAGCAAACAGCCAACCTCCTAGAGTGAGTTTTGGATAATAGCATTCAAGAAAGTGAAAAAAAACACCTGGAACTTTGGGTGTTTTTCACCAGCAAAGACACTTCACCCCTTTTCAGGATGCAATCATTTTGTCAAATTAAGATTTCTTCTACTCATTTAGAAAAAAAAAGGAGGGGGGAGGGGAGACCAGCTTCACTGATTAGAAAGATATGCTGCAACCCTTTTGATTTTATTTTCATTCAATTTGTGACAGGCTCACTCCATGCAGCTGCTTAAGGCTTGGGCCTTTGCAGAACCATGTCATAATCAGGTAATGAAAACAGTAAAATCCATATACATCATGTGGGAAAAAGATTTCAAACCAAATTTCAATGGGTAATTTCAGTAAGAATTAGCAAGGTGTTTAACTCACAGTGCATATGTGCAAATCCTAAACATTGGATGAGCAGATATAAATTTAAAGGCAGGAAACTCAGATGAGAAACATTTGAGGTCAATACAGCATCAATAACCTCTCCATGGACATAAGCTATGTCCATAAATATTTGTTACACAGCTTACACTCCTTTCATTTCTACTTTTAAAAAAAAAATTGTCTTAAATTATGGTAATAGAGACAACAGGACTGAGCTCACTGAAGAGTCACATTTTTGTCACTGTTGCTGTGTGGATAACAGCAATGTTGAAACTACAAAGGGAGAGTGCCAGCTCTGGCATTTTTAGCAAGGCTTTGCTGTTAGAGCCATTTAATTCCCCAGTTTATAGCAGATTCCAGTGATCAGACAGCAACACCTAACTTATCCTGAATGCAAACTTGCCTGTTTTTGCTTTTCTCGGGTATCAAATCCAGTTTCTTTCCTTCATTGAACTTAATGATCAGACCAGAGAGATCTTTTTGGTTGTTCTTGCCATAAGAGAAATGAAGGAAAACAGAATTCCTGATTTTTTTCATAGAAATAATAATGAAATCTAATGGCTTCACTGAGATCAATACAGTCAAACTGACAGAGAGGAGGTTTAGATTGGATATGAGGAAGAAATTGTTCCCTGTGAGGGTGGTGAGGCCCTGGCGCAGGTTGCCCAGAGAAGCTGTGGCTTCCCCATCCCTGAAAATATTCCAGGAAAGGTTGGATGAGGCTTGGAGCAACTTGGGATAGTGGAAGGTGTCCCTGTCCATGGCAGGGGATGGGACTGGATGAGTTTTAAGGTCCCTTCCAACCCAAAGCAGTCTGTGACACTGATTGCTTTTGTGAGGTTATAAACACCACTCTTCCATCTGCAGAAGGAGAAAACCTTCAGGAAAAGAACAGAGAACACTGCTAATGAATGCCTGTCCCAGGGAAGCACGGAAACACCTCTGCAGCTGGGCTCCTGGTGAACCACCTCACAAAAATGTTCTTCTGTAGGTGGTAAATGCAGAGTCAGAACTGTGGCTGCCAAAGGCACCGAGTTCAGGGCAACTTTCAGAAATCTGTCATTACTCACTTTTCCCTCAACAAGGAGTTACAGATTTGTGTGTCTCAAATCAGGTCAGCCAGCTGCCAAGCACTGTAATAAGCAAGCTGCTAATACAAGTCACACAAAGCAGTTGTGCCTAAACACACACCAACCAGCTCACCTTCTGCTTACTCTGCAAAGACTTACAACTTAATACAAAAGGTAAATTGTTTTACCAGGACCTTTTAAGAATCCAGAACTAGACAAGAAGATAATTCTCCAGTTTCACACATCTCAAAGCATATTGAGCACTTGGTCATGTACTTTATTTGTAGTTTAAAATACAGATATGCAAACCGAAGCTAAAAACTAACCAGGTTTAAAGGAAACAAAATCAGAAGAAGAATATAATCAGGTGGCAACTTGATTAAGAAAAAGGTCAATATATTTAATAAATTTCTGAAACACAGCAACTGGGTCCCGTGAGTGACCCAGGCAGCTGTCCTGCATGTTGATTACTTGCATTTGTGCCCCAAAAAAAGTCTCAATACAAGAGATGAAAAATTTCAGACATAATCTCATCTGTTCCTAAAAGTCTACTTTTATGTATGGAAATACATCCTTTAGAAGCTTCATTATTGGGCATTTTTACCTTTTTCATTGCTTGCTTTTCATGGTAATAGCCCCTGATCCTGCAAAAGAGGGTCACTTCTACTCTGTGTTCCAGTCAAATTCTGTTATAAAACTGGTTGCTGTTAAAGGTAATACAATGGTGAGCCTTTTCCTTGCTGTGAGTCAGCCACTTTCCAGGAAGGAAAGGCAATATTGAATGTATAAGTGAAAAATCAAAGGGTTATTTAACAAACCCCTCCAACAGACTGTAATTATTACTGGTATCCTTGCATAGATGACAGAATTATCTTCTTTTTCTCATTACTTTCGGTTTACAGACTTTCCAGCTCTTCAGGATATGAGACGTGGCTGTACTCCCTCACTTCTTGCCCTCCCTTCCCACCCCCTTTTCTTCTCTGTGAGCCAGGTGTGACAGAGAAAGGAGGCTGCCAATAGTTTTAAACTGCTGTGAACTGATAAATGTTACAGCTGATTGAGAGACAAGCTCTACATCAGAGTCCTGCTACAGAAGAAAATACAAAACTCAGCACAGTAAGAATACAAAGAGCATCAGGCAATATGCTGCCTCTTGCCCAGCCAGTATTTGGGGGGACTTGGAGAGGAAACAGGGACAGAAATTAGGCAGTGAAGGAGACAGTTTAAAGTAAAGGTGAAATTTGGCTGCTGCAGTGTAGGGCTGAGGTGGTAGAGGATGGTGTTTAGATTTACAGAACTCTAAGCCAAGCTTTGCTGGTTCTGCTGCTCCCAAAACTTAGTTTTAATGTTTTATAGCTAATGACAATTAAAAGTGGGGATCTAGTATCACTACTGCATCAGCAACTCTGAAGGCAGAGCTTCTAAGCAAGAGCTTCCAGTTGTGTAGTTCCATCTTTTTTTAATACTTGTACAACTGCAGTGAGCTGGATCCAGGAAGTGAATTGTCCAAAAGGAGGGTTGGGAATAAAAACTTTGAGTGATTCAGCTGGCTGAGATGTTTTTAATTGGTCCAGCTCCTTAATTTTGGCCACCATGTAGATACAAGTGCCTTGGGATGTTGCAGAAGCCTGTGAGTGAGAAAAAACATCCCATTTGGCCTAAATCAGCATGAAACACACCCTTTTCAAAAATCCAAGGGTATAAAACGAGCCCAGATGTCTCCATTTACTTACTTCTGACACTTCATGCACCAGCAGGAGGGGAATGCTGATGGTGGTGATGTCATGTGTGCAGCAGACCTTGAGGATGTTCCTGAGCCCCATGATGGCCGGGTCCTGGGCGGTCACATTCACAGACCTGACATTGTCTTCCACGCACAGGTGAAAGGCAACGTGGATTTCTGAGAGGTTTGAGTGCTGGGTGATGTAGAACTCTCCTGCACAACAAGGCAAACCAGGAAGGCAAGAAATCATGGTAGTGATCTGTACTGAAATCCAATTGTTTGGCAGTGTAAGAAAGGTAAGAGGCAAATACAAATATACAGCAGAGATGACATACACAGGAGATCTAAAATCTCTTGGACTGTCACTGTTTTACGACCATCCCACACTCTCCCCTGCTTTGATGGGTTCCACTGGCATCATGGCCACATGGTGTAATAAACCATAACAGTGCCAGTACAGGATATGATCTCTATATAGCATAAAACAGAAAAACAAACCCAGAGGAGGTGCAATACTCAAAATACACAATGCAAGCACAGAATTGCAGACAGATGTGGGAGGCGGAAAGGCCAAAAAAGGATGGGTTCAAATAAAGGATGCACAGAGCCTGCGGAAAGATAGTGGGTTATGTAACAACTGAGATATGGCACCAGAACCCAAATTCTAATGATCAGTGATCATTAGAATTTAAAATAATTCAGAGTAGTGGGAAAGTGAGTTACAGAGTTGTTTGAAAAAAGTAAGCAAGACATCTTGTTGGGGATATTCATAGACTTGATATTCATTTATCAAAGGTGAGGGGCAGTGAAATTCAGGTCTCTCCATCGTTCCTTTGCACTGGAGATCTAAAGTCTACAGTACAGTCAAGGGAAAAGCAGGTGTGCAATACCCCCACTGTTTCAGTCAACAAATAAACATCTTCTTTCAAACCTATTCCCACTGGCCACTGAAGTTAAGATCCTTTCTTTGAGCTGGAACAGCTGGAGAATGGATCTGTACTCCTGGATGACTGCTAAGGAGGCAGCAGTGACCATCTACAAGCAGTAACAGACAGGCCACTGCTGCAAGACACACCTGGATTTATCTGGTTCAAGTTGATTTATAAACCGCTCCCACTAACAATATTTAAGACAGTCATGAAAGCAATTTTAAGAAGACCTCATTCAACCATGGGTTGTATGGACTTAATTCCTCCCCCCTCCAACTGCATATTCATCTTGAAATTCCACAGCAGCTTTCCTTACTAAACATCACAATATACACAGAAGATACTTTCCCTGAGAGATTAATTTCTCAAAGTTAAAAAATCCACTCAAAAATGCTTTTCTGTATCACAACAGTGATGTACATATAGCCATTTTCAAAAGTAAAATTAGCTGCTAGTACTGAAGTTTCACCTTATCCCCAAGATGCTCAGAGATCTTTTTTTCACCCTCAAATTCCAAAAGGAAATTTTAGGCAAAGAGAAGTGATTTGCCTGACACCATGTGATGTAGTGGCAAAGCTGGGAATAGAAACCAGATGTCCTGAGACCCAGTCCTCTGCCTCAGCCACAGGAACATCCTTCTCCTCTGACTGAGGTCAGCTTGGGTTCAGTTTATAATTTATGTTCCAACTTCAGAGCTAAAAATGTGGATGTATGAAACACAATTTTCTTCAGAAAGAGGGGGTCAATGCCACTCAACCCACCCGGCAAAATGTTTGACTGGTTTCGTTCTATATTCTTTAATTTATCTTCATTCCCACTGATTTTATTTTCTGTGTATGAACCCCGTAGAACAAATATTAATCATATCCTCTGTTAATTACACTTGCACATGAAAAGGTTCATGTACTGATACCTGGCTTGAATTTTGACCATGAAGTTACCATAAAGTTCCCAAAAAGCAGGGGGATGGGTAGAAGTGTTTTTGCTGTCTTCAACACACCCCAAACTAAACCCTACCTCAAATCACTGCCTTCTTACTTAACCATGCTGTGATATTTCTTCATTTGGACAAAAGCAAACACAGTATCCTCAGACATAACACAAAACTGGAAATTGCCCCCACAACTACACAGTATCTTCCTATCACTCTTTCAATAATGTAATAAATTAAAACAAATTTGTTCCTAAGAGATTTACATAAATCAGCAGCATAAAACCAGATTTCACCATTTCCCTCGAGATGCAGCAGTATGCAGGTTCTCAAGGGAACTTGTTTTTCTGTGTACTCGTATTTGTTCATGTTCCTGATGCACTTAAATCACATAAGTAGCTCTTTGCCAGGAAAACAAAGTTTCATGATGTACAATTGCAGTGCATAAGCACCATGTGGTCAGAGCATTTCCCAGCCATTTGAAAACACAATTGCAAGGAAAACCATTCACAAAGCTTTGGTCAGCACTAAAAAGCTAAATACACATTTAGGCAATTTGTTATTTGGTTTTCAGCATTCACTTTAAAGGAAGGGGGAAAAGTCATAAACTCCTTTTCTGCAATTTTTCTAAAGACTTAAATGGCAATAAAAAGGTAAAGACAGATAAAAGATAGTCTGTGTTGCCACAGGCAGTTTAGGAAAGCAGAATGGCCTGATGTACTTCCCATGCTGTTAAAATGTGACTTTTAGATGTTGATTTATTTTAAAGGATGTCTGTTATGACAGCAAAGACACCACCTGAACATCACATTCACTCTGTGAATTTCATGCACAGTTTCTTGATGAACCCAAACATTCCATTTTACAGATGAAATAACTGCAGAAGAGTGGCATCAACTCTGCCCTGCCCACAAACATTCAGCCGACCACTGTTCTATTTCAAGGAGGGTAATTTTGGTTGTCACTGACCGTGGTGTCTTTTTGTCTTGCTGCTACGCTGTGCTCTGGCCTTAAGTACAACCTCCTGGACAATTTCAAGTTGTTCTTGGATTCCAGGAAAATGGAAATCTGTGCATTCTTGGCAAACAGTTGTGAAATCTAGGAAAAAAATAAGATTGAAATGCACATCCTGAGGTTGTGCTCAGTAACATTATGTAATTCTGCTCTACTGATCAAGTAAATCCAGCTATAAAGGCAAACTCTCCAAAAGCAGACAAAGCCCTGCTGGACTCCTCTTCCAAAATTTATTGAGGATTATATTTGACGGCTTGTGACATGGTCCTATACTTTCCCCTCTACTGTGCGTGCAGGATCTAGTTGGTAGCTAGAAGATGAAATTTTGTGTTTAATGGCATTATTTAAATGTCTACCTTCTCTCATCACCTAAAATTTAGCATAAAACCAGATCTTCTCCTTTTGTTATTCATTTAAATATTTAAGCAGTTAAATAAGTAACTGCAGAATAAGTACAAGTACAAAATAATGCTGTTACAATTAAGCAACTTGGAAACCATCAACAGCACAAATGCAACTGCAGTTTTTCCTGGTACACTTCCCTCTCCTTCTTGCTACAAGCCTGATTCCAACTGTTTCCAGGAAACATCAACCACCACAGCATATTTTTTTATGGCATGCAAGAATAATGACAAGTAATAGTAAAAAAAGACATTCCAAGTATGAGTATTTTGGTATTAAACTTCAAGATGGAGGTGGGAAGGTCAAACAGGAATAAATACAAGTTTCATTGGTTAACCTTGATAGAAAACACATCATAGTGCCCACTTACTCAAAAGACATGCAGTTAAAATGGCTATTAATCAAACATTCCAGGAGTAGGGAAGTCATATTCCTATTGTTCATTTTTAATGGAATTCACAGTATCAAAAGCACATGGTATTTTTTTACATTTACCTATCACTTTAAAATCTGGGCATATTTCTTTTTCATTTTTGCAAATAGGTTTCAGTGTGATAATCTGGTATTACAGAGTTAGAAACTCCTATAATAAATTTGTCTAAGGCAGCAAAATCAATATTGAAGGGTCCTCTCCAACATGTTTGTTACTCAGACACAAAATGTAGGGAAGAGATGAGAGATAACAGCACAACACTGTCCCCCATCCTCATCCGTGTCTCTTTTTGCATTTGTAACCCTTTTGCAACACCATTTCCAAAACATCAGTGTCTCCACTGAATTTCAGTTTTACAAAGAATATTTTTCTGTGAGAGAAGACAGCGAGATTTTATTGTTATTTATTATTTTATTCATTTTCTCTGACATGATACCTCCCATTAGAGGGCTCACCTCTTGATTCCACTGTATGAGCTAATCCTGTTATCCACCAGTAACACCAGGCCACAGAGGGAAGTTGAGTAGAGGGACATTGCAGTCTGAAGCCTGTGCGTTTGTGTTTGCAGAAATCCAACATATCAGCCCTCAGCAGCCTCAGGTTGTGCATGGTCTTCAGCTGAGCTACTGCACAGAGCACACATGGCTTAATCCCAGGGGAAGACTAAACTCAGGCCTGGGATTGAAATGCAAGGGCACAAAGTGCTTCCCTAAAGATCTGTAAGGGAGTTGTAACCAGCAACACCCAGAGGAAATTCTGATCCACACATTCAGTTTTACAGACACATCAGCAATTTGCAAAGTAGCAATAAAAACAGTGTTTTCACAAAGTGAGGCTTGTCCATGCCTGAAATGAGCCTTGTTCCCATTGCAGAATCACAGAATTATTACTGGAAAAGACTTCCAAAATCAAGTCCAACCTGTGCCCGATCCCCATCTTGTCACATCCAGGAATTCCTTGGACACCTCCAGGGATGGGGACTCCAAACCTCCCTGGGGAGCCAAATGACTCAAGGCAATCATCTTATGACCCTATGGACAGTGGTGCCAAGGGATATCCTTGGAGCTTTCCTGCACCACAGCAGGCTGCACCAGCATCTCCCTCTGACAGAGATGCCTCTCAGAGCTTGCAAACTCCCAAATTTGTGATCATGGGAGGATTGTTGCTGCCCATCTCTGCCTAAATCAATTTAGATTTGATTATAATCCAGTTTTCCTCTGTGTGTTTTATCCATATAGTAATAGAGTGACCCTTGCCTTTGAACTTTTTCACTCTTTTGCAAATTTGTATCAAACCTGCATTGGCTGATGCCTTTGCTGGTGATTTTTTAAGTGACCAAAACCACTCCTTCACAACATAACATGGTCAAAACAGCACAAGAAGACTCTACTGCACAAAGAAAAAATACAAATTGCAAGTATCTATTCTGCTGTCAACTGATTGTGGGAAGTGAATTTAGTAAACACATTTTTCTGCCAAATGAAAGAAAAGTTGAAGTATCATTTTTAGGCAAGATGTTTTGCCATTGCTGTGCTTTTTTACATGAGTCACCCCACTAAAATGGATGGAAATTTGCTTCTAGAATGTTTTCCATTAAGCCTATTTCAGACACTGCTTGATACAGTTTGTGCTGTTCTCTAAAACATGTAAAGAACAAACACAAAACAATTCCAAACTGTGGATTATACACATTGACAGTTAAATACTGTAAATAATACATGCCTTGAATACATTATTTATTAGCATCTGTTATTATGTTTGGTTTACTCCACTTACCTAAGTGAATAGTAAAGCTTTCCTCTAACAGCCTCTGCTCTTCATAGATTCTCCCATTTCCTTCCACAGATCGCCTCAGCTGGCTGGGCTGAACTTTAATTTCATCACTACAATAGTGAGAAAAGTACCAAAAAGTTAATCTTAATTTTTGTTCAAGACCAACAAGTTTGGGAAAGTTTTCCCAAGTTTTCTCAGCTGTTCTGTGGAAACCAGGAGACCAAACCTATGAGCATGAGCTCCACTCATGTGAGGTTTCAGCTTTACCTTCCTGGCAGCAGGAAGAGGAAAATCCACTGTTAGATTTACATTACTTGGCCCATTTGTAAAGCATTTCAAGATTGAGAAATAAAAATAAGTTACAATATCTAGTTATAACATAATAAGAATGCAGGAAAAAAAGGAAAACAATTCTCCTCAGCCTGTTTACAGCATCCAAAACCTTATTTATTAAGCTATCAGATAAAGCATTTCTTTTCTTGCTCCCATACAAAATGGGAGATTAAAAACCACCTTATCAAATGTTCCACAGTGTTCAAACGACCAGGAAACATTTCAGATATTAGTTTTAATTTTTTCCCTAAATTCAACTCTCTGGTAGTGATACAACAAATACTGTTCCTAAGGATAGCATAGGGTTAAAATGTTTCTAAAATCGCACTAGCTGAAGTAGACCTTGGGAACGGGAGTGGGCATTGTCTTTGCTAAAATCATGTGAACCTACACCAGTGTACCCACCTGTATAGTAGTTGATGAAGTTAAATGCTATGATTGCTTAGTAAATATAAGTAAAAATAATTATTTGATCACGAGAAAGGAACAAGAATCATGAGAAATGTTGTGGGGAGAGGGCTTAAACTCATGCTTGGGTGGAAACAATATACACAATAGAACAATATCAAGTTAATGATTAACATATGATTATACAACAGTTATGTAAGGAAAGGGTATAAAAATGAATCCATCTCGAATCCATGTCAGAGTCAGATTTGGGTCTGAACCCCTGATTCCCAGAGCTCTTCAAATAAAAGCACCTGCATATAATCATCCAGTGACTGTGTTTCTACGCTAACACTAATACATGAAAGAACAACAGCATCTCTCCAGTTTGTTTCTGCATTAGTGAGAAGTTTCTCTGTTTTCAAAGAGCCTCACCTCGAAAAATCTTTTATAAACTTGCAAGCAATTCTACTGATTGCAACTGCCTAGTAGCAAAGTACTAGTGATAAAGAATAAGCATCCCACCCAATTTACAATTTCTAATTTCCCTGCCATTTCCTCAAACAGAGGAAAGCTTCTCATTCAACTGTCTCCACAAGTGTTCACACTAAAACATTCAATTTATTTTTAGCTGTCCAGTGATATACACATAGAAAAAAAAAAAAGTTACCATTTATTAAGGTACAATTATTCCCCAGAACATGCTTAGGTGATAACAGAAAGCCTTGTGAAACAGTGTTATATACAGACATAGGAAATAAAGGCAAAATAGGAGGAAATTCCACTCAACTCAAGCTGTACTGTAGTGCATTACAAAACTTTGGTACAGAGAGGTTATAACATCACACAGTGAAGAAACTCCTAAAAGTACACATATTTAATTATGATGGTCTATTTGCCTTTGATTTGCTTTGATTATCCTATTTAAATTACTTCTAGATATTATCACAATCCTAATAAACACGACTATAGTATCCTATTTAAAAGATTATGTAAATACCAGTTCTTTGAACTATTACAGCTGGAATTATGCATCACGGAGGAATTAAATACCTGACCAAGCTGTTGTTGGGATTCTTTAGGTCCTGATGAAGCTTTATCACCCACTCCTGATATTCCTGCTTCTGGAGAGCAGTAGTCTGTTTAAGATCATTGGTCCATTTGTTCTCCAAATCCTGACAGGAGAGCAGTGATAATTTGAGTGGTGTGGGTGTTCTTTTTAAGGTGATTATGTGCATGACATATTCTAGTTACCTGCTGAGACTCAAAATGCTGAGCTGCTAAGGAATTCACATCCTGGTCAGTCAGTGACTTCCCAAGCTCCTGCATCACCTTATCCATTTCAGCTCCATGCCTGAAAGAGAAGCAAACACAGATTTCAGAAGACTGAGAGAAGAACATCCTTTGCTGTGATACAACAACAAACTTGGTTGTTTGCTACTGATCACAGATTTAACAATGAATATCCACTGTTATATATACAGTTAATAAAGATGGCTTTCGTAGATGATTAAGAGGTTATGATGATTGTAATGGTTACGTCATGGTTAATTGTTATGCTTGTGTTCTGGGTTAGTCAGGAGGGGTCAAAATCTAGGAAGTGACCTATGCTGCAGGAAGGGATATAACTTCCTTCCTGGGAGACAGAGCCCGTAGCTAGGTAGTTTTGAGGATTGATGTGTAGGTGAACCAATTAAAAAGTTGATCCGCCTTCGAGGAAAGAACCATATATAAGCAGAGACCCTCGGAGCTTCTTCCTCTTTTGACCTGCTGCTGTGTAGAGAGGAGCATCTCCTGCTTCTCTCCCTGGTAAGGCCCCACCCCCTCCTTCCAAAGGAGGGAGGGGGGGAAAGGGAGGTTTAGGGCGGCCGTGCCGCTGCAGCAGGGGATGGAAGAGGAACCAGGTGGAATTTTCAGCAGATACAGCTCAGCCGACATGTCAGCTACACGAGACAGGGCCAGATCCCTGCTCTGGGCCAGGCCCCTGCTCCGGGCCAGACTCCATCCAGTTCGGGCCAGGCCCTGCCCTGTCATCCTGGGCCCAGGTGGCCCCACCAGGCCGAGCCAGCTTCGCAGAGCCAGGCCACAGAGACTCTGAGAGCTTCTGCCATCCAGCTCAGACCTTTTCAAACAGCCCGGCAGAGGCCATGTGATCGTCACACTGCCGGGAGGAGAGAGAGGGAGAGATTAACTCTATTCATGCCTAGACTAAACTTACAGACACCCATCCTTCCTTGCAGAGAGAGAGGAACGAGTGAGGACATCTACATAAATGCAGCATAGAGACTTTACAGTCAGTGAGGAAAGCAGAACCGATGCCTAGAGGGAGGTGTATGAGAAGTGCTTCGAGAGTGAAGCTGAAAACTCTTTTGGAGAACCATGGTTGGGGACTGAGCTAATAAATTCCCTGTAATATATGAAGAATAGTCCAAAGGGGGGATGTGAGGTTTCTAATTGCAGCCAGTGAACTGAAATACCTGGGTAAAGAAAAGTAGGTGTTGAAAAAGTACAGCCTGATGAGAAACTTGAACCAAGAGAGAGGAGAGGCTGTGACCCAGAGCCCTGGTCCCGGGGAGAATGCTAGAGAACCTGAGTTGTCAGGAGAACCTGTGTTGCTCAGCACAGAAGAAGGGATTTTCTTTGTTGCTGCAATTGAACTGGGCATCCTTAAAACAGGTACCCTGTGGACTGTTCATGACCCACCGTAGTGGCTGTGGGAAGGCTACTGGTGTGGGAGGGATCCACCATTAAGCTGGTCTTTCTTCTGGGCGGCGGCTGATGGTGAGGCTAAAGACCCATAAAAACTGTGTTTTTCTTACAGAAAATGCATAGTGTCAGCAAAAGAGACTTCTCTCCCTAACTGATCTGAAACAAGAGCTATTTCTGAGGTGGTAAACTGACTGGAGGTCAAAGTGTTGTCTTTTGTGTGTTGTCAGGGAGAAAGAAATGGAGAGGTGGGGAAAGGAGGGGTGGTCTGAGGAGTTTGTCCTGGTTTTTTTTTCTTGTTTATTTTCCCTCTGTCTTAGGTATATTAATAAAGTTTCTTTATACTTTATGAAGTTTGAGCCTGCTTTGCCTACTCCTAATCCTCATCTCACAGCAAACATCAGGTAAATTTGAGTAAGTGTGCTGGCATTTGGCCAGAACCTCAAATAGGCGAACTCGAACCACTACAGCTTGTTTAATGTTAATTGTTATGTACCCTATTAATTGTTGGTGATGTTCTCAAAAGTTCTTGTTAAGAGAGGGGGGAGAGTGGGTGTCAACATTTGAGGCCTTATCAACATAAAGGGGTAACCAGACCACCACCATTGGAAGGTAATAGACCAATAAGAGAAGCCCTGGTGACAATGAGCCAATCAACGCTAATACAGAGGCAGAGCCAAGAAGGGGTTAAAAACTGTAACTCGAAGCCCAGAGGTGTGCTCTTAGCTATACCCTTTGTTGGTGGCAGAGCACCCAGCATTGCACCCCTCTGCTTTGTCAGATAATTTCTTATTTGTCCTGTATTGTCCTTTTTAATAAAACTTCAAAACTTTGAGAAGTGAACTTTGTTTCTCACAATCTGGGGACTCGTCCGGGATGTGACGCCTCGCCTTGGTGGCCCTGAAGGATCCTAGGAGAGAAGTACGCCCCACCGATTTTTTTGGTGACTCAACTAGCTCCTTTGGTGCCGTCGACGGATTGCTGGCCAACATCCTGGAGACAAGAAGGGACCCACAAAGCAGATGGAAATCTAGGAGAAGGTACCAAGGGCTCCCTCAAGAGTTTGTGGAGTGGCCCACAATCCTGGTACACTAAGGCCTGGATGGGAAAAGGGGATTGTAAGTACCGTACGAGGGGCAGTTTGGGGGAGAAGTGAGTGAGATGTGAATGAGACGTGGACTGGACAGTCCGGATCCACAAAGTGATTGTGAAGCCCTTCTAGCCGTGGTTCCGTCCCTCTGCGAGGTCAGCCGGTGAAGGGGTAAAGCGTGAGGAAAAAGGAGTGAGTGAGCCCCCGGGAAATCTTTGCAGGGAGGTTGGGGAACTAGCCTGGGGTTCCGGGAGGTCTGTAACCAAAAGATCTGCCTTGGAGTGAAAGGAAGGGTCGGGGATCTTGCCTGGAGTTCTGGGGGTCCCTATTGTGAGGTTGGAGAGACTTTGCCTGCAGCTCCAGGAGTCTCTAAATCTGAGGTGCATAGGGAGGGAGCAGTTCTCTAAGTCAGTCCAGTAGAGAACTATTGTGTGCTGAGGTGTGGAAACCAAGACTCTGGGAGTCTCAGGGTGGTAAAGAGGTGTGTGGTGTGCTGTGGCCACAGAGAGAGAGAGAGTGAAAGAGGTGTTTGATTGCTGTTTAAGTGTGTTTGTGGGCGTGGATTAGAGCCACTTGAGGGCTTGGGAGAGGCTCTTAAGTCATGTTTGAGGCTGTTTTATTTGGTCCACCATCGTGTGGAAGCTCTTCTGGGGCTGTTTGGTCAGATAGAACTTGCTGTGAGAGGCTTTTGAGCTGCTTTTGGGATAAGAGAAAGTAAACTCCATTGTGTGGTTAGGCAAGAAACTCCATTTTGTTTTGTGAGGCAAGGCACCATTTTGTTTGAAAAGGCGGGAAGTGCCATTTTGATCTGTCAGGAGAGAATCAGAAGCAAGCAAATAGGAAGGCTTAAAGAGAATGGGACAGAATGGAAGTAAGTCGCTTGCTAGGGAGGAAGGGAGTATGGATATACTACCTGATAGTCCTTTAGGAATTAAATTGGCCAATTGGGAAAAGGACCCTGTTACTAGAAGGTTAAATAAAATAAGAATGATTCAATATTGCATGGTAAAATGGCCAGAGAAGGAAATAAGATCAGATCACATTTGTTGGCCTAGGTATGGATCTTCAGAAAAGTGGATCTGTCAGGCTTTGAATACTTTTGTTAATAAAAGAGAATCCTTTGATGCAGAGGAGAAGCCTGTATGCAGCATGATGGGTTGGTGATGCAATTAAGACCACCAGTGCGAATGTGTTTAAGCTATCAGAGACTGATAAGGCAGAAAGTATGGGACCCCTTAAATGTGTTACCTCCCCTGTGGTCCCCTGTCCCAGCAAGCCCAGTACTCCCAATGGCCCCTATTCCCACAATACCAGCTACTTCTACTGCCCCTCAGATTCCGATAGTCACCCAATTACCCTGACCCAATTATTCCCTCCACCTCAAACACATCCTGTTCCTTGTATGAACCCTCTGGATCATCTAGCCCCAGTTTTATGGATGAGGGACCTTATGCAAACACTTGGGGAAAACTAGCTCTCAAACAGGAAGGTGGAAGAGAAAAGGGGGCTGGCTTGTTTCCATTGTGAAAGGTACCGATGGGGGGAGCTCAAGGGGGGATAGGTTTTGTTAATGCCCTACTGACATCCTCGGAGGTGAGAGACTTTAAGAAGGGGATGAAAGGCTTGTTAGACAACCCAATGGGAGTGGCAGAACAGTTTGATCAATTTTTAGGGCCAAGCAATTTTATGTGGGATGAAATGGACTCTATAACGAAAATTTTATTTTCCCCCAAAGAAAGACACATGATCCGGGTGGCTAGAATGAGGATCTGGGAGAGGGAGAATCTGCAAGGCCCCCATGGAGAACATAAAATGCCCTTAAACCCCCCCCCCCCCCCAAGTGGGGACCCTAATAGTGATGTTGGTCGAAGGAAAATGAATGATTATAGAAATTTGCTCATAAAAGGGATCAGAGAGGCGGTACCCCCAGGTAATAATATCAGCAAGGCACTTGGTGGACAGCAAGGGAAAGATGAAACACCAACAGAATGGCTAGAGAGGCTCCGTAGAGATATCCAGCAATACTCCGGCATGGACTCCGATAGTCCGGAGGGGCAGATTTTGCTAAAGATTCAGTTTGTAATAAGAGCCTGGCCTGATATCAAAAGGAAGCTAGAGAAGAAGGAGGATTGGTGAGAAAGGGGAATGGATGAGCTGTTGAGAGAAGCCCAGAGAGTATATGTGAGAAGGGACGAGGACAGGATGAGAGCTAAAGCAAAGATAATGGTGGCAGCAATGCGAGAAAGTAATGTCTCTAGGGGCTCGAACAAGGTTGAAAAAGAGAGGAGGGAGTAGGACTGTTTCACGAACTAAGCTGGAGAGACAGGCAAGAGGTAATTGCTTTTACTGTGGAGAGCAGGGACACTACAAAAAGGACTGTTTACTAATGAGAAGGGACCTGAAAGTGTTTAAGGAAGAACAAGCAGGAAGTCTGGAGGATTAGGAGTGTCAGGGGCTCTACCTCCTGGGGAATCAATACCATCAGGAGCCCATGGTAAATTTGTTAGTAGGTCCCCAGGAAGAGGAATTTGAGTTTTTAGTGGACACTGGTGCAGAACGAACTTGTGTATGCCATTTACCCAAGGGATGCAAGATTAATACTGATACCATGAGGGTTGTGGGAGCCAAGGGAGATTATTTTACTGTTCCAATTATCAAACAGGCTGTCTTAAAGGGAAATCCTAGGGTGGGGGAAGGAGATAGTTTGTTAGTTCCGGAGGCAGGATGTAATTTATTGGGGAGGGATTTCCAAATTCAGTTGAGAATAGGGGTGGTCCCAGACGAGGGGAGGATGGTAGCCCGAAATATTACAATTAAGACAAGAGGAGGAATAGGAAATAGATGAGAGGGTATGGGCAAGAGCTGGGAATCGAGGAAAATTGAATATTCCCCCAATAAAAATCTATATAGACCGGGAAAACTGTTCCATTTGAGTTTGGCAGTACCCCGTTTCTATAGAAGGAAGAAAAGGCTTGTTACCAGTGATTTGGGAACTCCTTGAGGATGGAACCCTAGAACCCTGTATATCCCCCCATAACACCCCAATACTACCAATTAAGAAATCAGATGGGACATACAGACTGGTCCAAGACCTAAGGGAAGTTAATAAAAGGACTCTGACCCGATATCCAGTAGTGCCAAACCCATATACCCTCTTGAGCAAAGTACCCCCACAGCATTGGTGGTTCAGTGTGATAGATCTCAAGGATGCCTTTTGGGCTTGCCCTCTGGCAAAAGAATGCCGGGATATTTTTGCTTTTGAATGGGAGGACCCCGAGACTGGGAGAAAACATCAACTAAGGTGGACTTGATTGCCCCAGGGTTTCACTGAGTCACCAAATTTGTTTGGCCAAGCTCTGGAAGAGCTATTACAGCCTTTCCCCAGTTCCCCAGAGACCCAAGTACTACAGTATGTAGATGATCTGTTGGTATCAGGAGAAGCTGAAGAACCAATCAGTGGGACCACCATCCAATTATTAAATTTCTTGGGCCAGAATGGGTTAAGGGTTTAAAAAAATTTATAGTTTGTGGAGCAGAAGGTGAAATATCTGGGGCACATCCTGGGTAATGGAAGCCTAAAGTTAAGCCATGAGAGGGTAAATGGAATCCTCTCCATCCCCCCTCCCAGAACAAAATGGGAAATAAGGAAATTGTTAGGGTTAGTCAGATACTGCAGATTGTGGATAGACCGGTACACACAGGCAGTGAAATACCTTTATAATAAGTTAATAGAAGACCCCCCCAATTTGGACGGAACAAGATGAAAACAAATTGAATGAATTAAAATCCAGATTAATGACTGCACCAGTTTTAAGTTCACCCTCCCTAGAAAAACCCTTTGACTTGTATGTGAATGTAGAAAGTGTAATTGCATATGGGGTTTTAACCCAAGACTGGGGTGGAACAAAGAAGCCAATGGCTTTTATATCTAAATTATTAGACCCAGTTACCCGAGGTTGGACCACTTGCGTCCAAGCCATAGCTGCAACATCGATATTAGTGGAGGAGAGTAGTCGATTAACCTTTGGAGGAAAACCGATTGTACACACCCCACATGTTGTCAAGAATGTTCTAAATCACAAGGCAAGTAAATAGTTGACAGATGCCCGAATGCTAAAATATGAAGCAGTCCTGGTTCATACTGACAACCTAACTCTAATGACAAGCAAAAGTCTCAATCCAGCCCAATTTTTATATGGAGATCCCCAGGAGGATTGGATTCATGATTGCTTAGAAATTGTAAATTACCAAACAAAAATAAGAGAAGATCTGACTGACCAGCCCCTTCCCGAAGGAGAAAAGGCATTCATAGACAGGTCATCTAGATGCATACAAGGGAAAAGACACTCAGCATATGCAGTAATAGATGAAAACACCATGAAGGCTATAGAAAGAGGGGGGTTGCCACCTAATTGGTCTGCCCAATGTTGTGAGCTATATGCTCTAAAAAGGGGATTGGAACAACTAGTTCAAAACAAAGGGACTATATATACAGACTCTAAATATGCCTTTGGGATGGTACACACGTTTGGAAAGATCTGGGAGGCAAGAGATTTACTGAATACCAAGGGAAAAGGATTGGTTCATGAGCGGCTCCTTCTAGAGATATTAGAGACTTTAAAGGGACCAGAAGATATTGCAGTGGTGCATGTGAAAGGTCATCAGAGAGGAACATCCCTGGAAATAAGAGGAAACAATCTGGCAGACAGGGAGGCTAGGGAAGCTGCCCTGCCTACTGTAACTGGGATGTCGGCTGAACTGTATCTGAGCCGAGAACTCAGGCTGGGTTCTCCCCTACACCCAGCTGCACTGGCACTCCAAAGCCCCTGTCCTGGGTTGGCCTAGGAAGGGTCAAAATCTCGGAAGTGACCCATGCTGCAGGAAGTAATATAACTTCCTTCCTGGGAGAGAGAACCAATACCAGGTAGTTTTGAGTGTTGATATGTAGGCCAACCAATTAAAAGTTGATCTGCCTTCGAGGAAGAAACCCTATATAAGCAGAGGACCCTTTAGAGTTCTTTCTCTTGGCCTTCCTGCATTTCAGAGAGAAGCAGGACCCTGCTTTCTCTGTCCGGTAAGACTGAGCATTTGCTACCACACCAGAGGGAGGGGGGGGAGGGAGGTTTGGAGCGCCAGTGCAGCTGGGTGTGGGGGAGGACCCGGCCTGAACTCTCAGCAGATACAGTTCAGCCGACATGTCAGCTACAGTAGACAGGGCCAGGCCCTTGCTTCGGGCCAGGCAAGGGCCGGGCCAGCTCCATCCGACTCGAGCCAGGCCCTTCTCTGTCATCCCGGGCCGGGCCAGCCCCACTGGGCCAAGCCAGGTTTGCAAAGCCAGGCCACCGAGACTCTGATTGCTTCTGCCACCTGGCTAAAACTTTTCAAACAGCCCATTAGAGACCACATGACCATCACAAGGCCCGAGAGAGAGATTAACCCTCTCCATGCCCAAATGAAACTTCCAGACACCCATCCTTCCCTGCACAGAGAGAGAAAAGAGTGAGGACACCTACAGAAACTCAGCATAGAGACTTTAAAGTCAGTGAAGGAAGCAGAGCCGATGCCTAGAGGGAGGAACATGATAAGTGCTTCAATAGTGAAGCTGAAAATTCTTTTGTGAAACCATGGTTGGGACTAAGCTAAAATATTCCCTGTAATATATGAGGAAAATAGTCCAAAGGGGGGATGTGATGTTCTAACTGCAGCCAGTGAGCCAAGGCACCTGTGTATAGATAAGTAAATACTGAAATAATTGCAGCCTGATGAGAAGCTTGAGCAGAGACAGAGAAGAAGCTGTGACCTGTCCCTTGCACTGGGAAATGCTGGAGAACTTGTGTTGTCAGTAACAGAGAAGAGGGGGATTTCTTTGCTGCCATAATAGAACTGCTCATCCTTAAAAGAGTACCCCATGGGCTGGCATGACCCACTGTAGTAGCTGTGGGAAGGCTACTAGTGTGGGAGGGATCTTCCACAACAACAGATTTTCCTCCCGGGCGGCCGTTGGTTGTGAGGCTGAAAACTATAAAAACTGTATTTTCTTATAGAGAAGTCCATGGTATAAGCAAGAGAAACTTCTCTCCCTAAATGAACTGAGAAAAGACTATTTTAGAGGTGGTAAACTGACTGATGGTTCACGGTTCAAAGTGTTGTCTTTTTGTGCTGTCAGTGGGAAAGAAATGGAGAGGTGGGGGGAGGAGAGGTGTTCTGAGGGTTTTGTTCTGGTTTTTCTTGGGTTTTTTTTTTCCCCTTTTTAGGTCTATTAATAAACTTTCTTTATATTCTTCAAAGTTTGAGCCTGCTTTGCCTACTCTTAATCCTTATCTCACTGCAAAATTAAGTAAATTTTGGTAAGTGTGCTAGTGTTTGGCCAGAAACTCGAATAGGCGAACTCAAACCACTACACTAGTGAAAGGGGGGGGCCCAAAGATTAATTTGGCAGGAAAGTATAACAGAGGGTGAGACCGGGTTAGGTATTGCTCTTGCCACAAAACAACTCTCGTACTCTACTGTAGGTGGCAGCCCTACAGGTATAGTGAGTGGGAGAGTATCCCATACCAGACCTCTGTTAATCACAGAGAGGCCTGCCACAAGTGCTATCAGTTCCTCTATTTGGAGATGACCCAGGGACATCTCTTTAGAACACACTTACATTGACGGCCATTGCTATGAGCTGACCAAATTAGAGACCTGCAGTCAAGGTAAGAGGTATAATTAAATTGGTGAAAACTTAAGAGCTTATACACAACACTTAAGAGGGGAGTGTCCAAACAAGGAAAATTGGACTTAATAGGGGCAAGAAAATAATAATCCTTAAAAGAGATTGCCAAATAACTGATGCTTCCCAAGAGGCTAAATTAATTTATAAAAAAATATGAGCGCATAAAGGGAATTGAAAATTACTATGAAAGACAAATGGTATAAAAAAGAAAATAGGGATTTGTTATAAATACTGTTAATAAAGATGACTTTTGTAGATGATTAAGAAGTTATGATGGTTGTAATGGTTATATCATGGTTAATTGTTATGCTTGTTTAATGTTAATTGTTATATACCCTATTAATTGTTGGTGATGTTCTCAAAAGTTCTTGTTAAGAGAGGGGGGAGAGTGGGTGTCAACATTTGAGGCCTTATCAACATAAAGGGATAACCGGACCACCACCATTGGAAGGCAATAGACCAATAAGAGGAGCCCTGGTGACAACAAACTAATCGACAATAACACAGAGGTGGCCCCAAGAAGGGGTTAAAAACTGTAACTCGAAACCTGCAGGTGTGCTCTTAGCTGTACCCTTTGTTGGTGGCAGAGCACCCAGCGCTGCACCCCTCTGCTTTTTTGGATAAATTCTTATTTGTCCCGTATTGTCCTTTTTAATAAATCTTCAAAACTTTAAGAAGTGAACTTTGTTTCTTACATCCACAAAACAAATTGGAATTAAGGGTCAGGGATTCAAGTCAGCTCCTGGGTAAACAGAACACCACTTACCCTCATTTGGGACAGTCCCAGGTGCCACCAACGGAGATAGGATAAATTCCATTAGAGTCAATACACAGCTATGTCACACCAGAGCTCTACAACAATATTGCTCTTTCTTCTGTATGCACACTTGAGAAGAGCCAATGAGCAGCAAAAAGATTTGGTAGCACCTTAATGGCAACATTGACCCTCAAACTAGAAATATGTACAATTCAGTCTGATATGCACTGTGTAATGTGAGCTTAATCACATGCAGCTCAAGAGGAATATTGCACTCAGAATGCTAAACCATGTGGCCGTCCGCCTGCCTCCTCGGTGGAGTGGAGGTGGCTACTAGCAAAGGCGGAGGCGACTTGGGTCCTCAGAGGCCAGCCTTGTTCCCAGTCGCTGAGCGAATCTTGCCCTCGCTCCCTGCTAGCTGCTCGGTAGGCGAACTCTCCCACACCTCAGGGGGTTCCTCCAACCCGGGAATGAAGAGACACAGACACGAGGTTCTGCACTCTGTGGCACCGGGGGTCGGAGGACCCTGATTCCCCTGTGACACAATCTTTTATTGTTCCCCCGGTGACCAATCACCGGGCAGCAGGGGGGAGGAACCGGGGGGAGCTAACCAGGGATAGAAGGGGGATGAGAGAGGGTTACAGACAGGGGAATGATACAATGAACAACCGAGTAACTGAGAACTCTCTAGGAAACTGGGGGTGACTGACTGAGATGGACAGGTGGCGCTCCCCAATGAGCCCTGGGGGTGTTCACCTGTCTTGAGCCCAGCCTCTTCTGGGCTAAACTATTGTTTGCTCCACCTCAGGGGAGCACTCCTGCTCCCCCCAGGGCTTTCTCATTGGAAATTCTTCTTCTGGGGTAACCTGCACCACCGCCACAAAACCAGACATACTGAAATTACTCTGGCACAAAAAGAAAAATCCACATTCAATGTGTTCCCTCTTGTGGATAAAGGAGTCACCTGCAGCTATCCAAGCTTATTCCAGAACTCAGGATTCAAACCCAACACTTCCTGGAAATCAAAACTTATATTCTCCTCAGTCACTGAAAATAATAAAAGGCCATCAAAGTAATATAAGGTAGCTGACCCCAATGATATCACAGAATCATGGAATGGTTTGGACTGGAGAGGACATGAATGTTCATTTCATTCCAACTCCTGCAACAGGCAGGGACACCTTCCACCAGACCAGGTTGCTCAGAGTCCATGCAGCCTGGCCTTGGACACTGCCAGGGATGGGGCAGCCACAGCCTCTCTGGGCAGCCTGTGCCAGGGCCTCACCACCCCGAGTAAAGAACTTTTTCCTAATATCCCATCTAAATTTCCACTCTTTCAGTTTGAAGCCATTCCCCCTTGTCCTCTCTACATGCTCTTGTGCCAGCCAAGTGCTGTATGACTTTGGGTTTACACAGACAAACACAAGCTACACACATTGTCCCATGAGTTTACACCCCCAGTGGCAGGCACCCCTATTTAATAAGAGAGAGGAAAACCTAAATAATAAAAAAAAAAAAGGAATACCTTTCCCGTAGCTTTTTCAGTTCCATGTCCCTTTCACTTATTAATTCTGAAATGCTAACAAAGTAATTGTGTTCCAGGTTTAACAGCATTTCAGATGCTGGAGAATGGATCAGATCATGATAAACATCTGCAAAATCTTCATCCCAGCTGGTTTCTTCAGGTTTAGCATGTTCTAATGTTGTCTAAAAAAATGCAAGAGATTTTAAAGGATAAGATACCTCTTAGGACATATAAGGATCCCTCATAATGGTGGGGTAAAACCATGGGGGCCCACACACAGCCTTTACCATACATAAATTATCTTCCCTAATTTAAGCTTTCTGTATTCGTATTCTACTTTAGCTTTCAATTTTCTCCTCTTCCATTCTTTCTCTTTCAAAGCACCCCAAGTCAGAATCATTAAGGTTTGGACTACAGTGAGGAATTACCAATTTTCACACAAACACCAGCTTGGAAAGAACAGCAATATGCACAATAATATTTGCACCAGATGAATTTTAGATAAGGCCCAAAACACCAGATGTGCAAATATAAATGCTTTGCTACTAAGGATGACTGTAGCTGCTGTGGATGTGTCCTTAGAGACCCCAGGGGGAAAAGACTTAGAAAAGGAGAAAGATAACTGGTGGAGAAAGTTCCAAGGAGATAGGAAACCCCTGGAAGGTGAAGTGACCATGGTTTAACCCAGGACAAACCAGAGTAGCCATTGCTGCTGTCCATCATCTCCTCCCTCCCCCCAAGAGCCTTTGTTCTATTCCCTGTTATCTCCTGGGCTCCTTTCCTTCCCCATCCCATAGGACCAAGTAACCCTGAACCTTCCCTATACTCCCCCAAACCCCTTGGTGATTGGTGATACGTGGTAACTCTTAAGGCTGTGTCTGAGGGCCCCTCGGCCTCTTGGTCCCTGCCTCTCCTCTGTGTGAAGACACTGCAATAAATCCACTCAGAATTAAAGGCATTCCAAGGGCCCTCTCGTTATTCATCTTCAGCTGATAGCTAAACTGGACCGTTCCTGCACCACACCGCAGGCTGCAGTTTCTCTGGCTAAGTGTCTATGAGATGCTGCCAGAGTGCCCTAGGGACAGGGGCATTCCTGGAAATATAGCCAGCTGGAATCTGTCGTGGCAACGCCAGGCTGGACAGAAAAACCAGCGAGCTATAGATGACTAACCTCTGATTTCACTAAGAATTTGAACAACAACACTGATTGAAGAAAAGCTATTTTTATTGAAAAAAGAATGGCCCAAGAACGCCAGTTTTGCAAGCTCTTTATGGCATTTTTCACATTTTTCTATATTTCATGAGAAGCAAATTCACTTCCTATAAACTTTTCCTCAAATACTGCAGGTTTGTCAATCTTTTTTTCTTTTCACTAGGAATCCTCCACTTCTTTTGCACTCCACTATTTTAAAGATCCCATGCAAAACTGGAGACATTATTTCAGCTAAAGCCTCATCCTTCCTAAATAATGTGAAATAGTCACATGAACTCAAAAAATGAACTGAAAAGTCTCTCTCAGCTGTACGCTTTCTCCTTCTAGCCTTAATTGCTGTTACTGAGATTTAGGAAAGGAGTATCACTTCATTAGCTCTTGCTTTAATTCTAAGCCACTACAAGCCTTATGTCTATTTTTTGTTTGAGTATCAACTGTTAAATGAAGAAACCATTTGCCTCTCCATTTTCTATCTCTTTACTCTATTAAATTCAAGAAAAACCTGACTAAGGACTCATAGGATGAAGACTTGATACTCACTTTCAGATAAAAAGAAAAAACTGTAAGAATTGATCAGTAAAAGTGAATTTTAGTGTAATATTTCATCCTCACAACTGTGATTGTACACACAGACATACTCTCACAAAGCAAGCCCTGAATATTAACTTTTCAGCCCCAATCTTACCTCTTTGTAAGCTTTAGCCCAAGTATCTGCCAGCTGGTCGATGTCTACTTTTCTCGATTTCATTGCTTCCAGAGACACTTCAGCTTCTCTGTCATAATCTTTTATAGTTTCCTCTTCTACAAACTTGCTAAGAGATTGCTTCAGGTCTGTGACAACAAGAAGAAAATGGTCCATCAACAGAACACATCGGTAATCACCCAGGAAACCTGTAAGTAAAGTTTTTCACCTGAAAACCTTTTCCTTGCTAGCACTTGCCAGCACTGACAGTACTTTTCTCTGATGCTTTGCAGTTTAAAACCAATTTTTTAAACACTGTTCTAGTAAAACACCCTTCTCTTTTGGTTTCTTAGAGCAAGCTGTAAGACACTTGTAGACAAGGATACATGAGATTAATTTAAGAAATCAATTCAAACCATTTTCTATAAAGCATGGCAGGTTGTGCAGAACCATCAGGCGCCGGTGCAAATGACTGATATTCTCTTGCACAGGGAATTTGAGAGTGTTAGAGACTGAAAATAGTTCATGCCTCAAACATTGATATAAAGTTTTGATCAGAGAAGCCTCCCTGAAGATACCTGACTGGGACCTTGAACTGAGCCAAACTGCTGAAATTAGATAAAGGGAAAAGCCCATTGTTCAATCATCTCAGTCTGAGGGAAAGGAATGCGTCCACAGAAGCTGAAGTCACCAGCTGTACTGAGAATCATTTCTGGGCTGGGAGCAAAGCACAGCTCACAGAAGCTAAGTTTGCACAGCCCTACCCCCCAGATGAAGGGGGGAGGAGGATGGCGTAACCTCTGGTCAGAGGCAATACACACTCATCCTCCATTACACAAACTGGCCCGGCTGTGGAATCCCCCAACTCCACAAGCCACATCCACGGGACTCTCACGTGAGAGGCAGCTGAGGGGGAGTCACAATCTATCACAGACCCCCCAAAGTGCTCCCCAGACGCCTTGCACCACAGGAGTGCACGTGATGCAAGCAGAGTCTGCTGCTAGAGGCTGCCCCCTCGCCCGGGGGGACATGCCTGGACATTTCCACCTGGCCTGAGTGTATATTAACCCATGGCATTCTGTGCTTTTGGGGACTTCCACCACCGAGACCAGCTGAAGAGGACATCAGGACACCAGTGGGACCCACGGAGTGGTGGTACTTCTTTGTCCCTGTCCCTCTCTGTCCCCCCATCTTTCTCCCTACTCCCCCTTTTCTCTCTTTTCTTCTCTCTCTCTCTCTCTCATATTTACTATCAAATAAAACCCATACTATTGATTGGCATATGGTCTCGCTTGTACCTTAATTCGGGCAGAGGTATCTCTAAAGAACTTTAATAATTAGATCATAACAGAGAGGCACAGTAAGCACCAAATGTTCATTTCCAGCACTGAATTTGTATACGTAGTCTCTCTCCCTAGTGCAAGTTTTTCCTTTATTAGGCTTCATCCTCTTAAGTGTTTCCTGCAATAGAAATGAAAGTAACAAGAATTACATTCTTGTAAAATCAGAAGTAAAAAATGGTAATGTAAAGCCATGGCTTTGTTAGTAATCAACAGCCAAGAATACTTAACCCCCAAATATTCACAGATACTCAATTTTGACTTCCAAACACACGCAGCTGGAACTGAAGCACAAATACCAGTTTCCAAAATATGAAATGCTTCTGAAATGTATTTGAGTGTGTCAATATATAAAGTAGGGTAATTACTTGTCGTGGGGTAACCTTAGTCGGGTTTCCAGTACAGAATGAAGGAGGTCGACCCGGAAATGACGTACCCAAAAGGAGGTGTTACAGTTTCCGCCTCCAGAGCTCATAAAATCAGGAGGGGATGTGAAGAAGCGCTCTTTTAGACTTCCAGCTCGCTGAGAAAAGACCTTGTTCTCCCCCCTCCACGCCCATGATGAGGTCCAGCTAGGCCACTCTGGGATGGCGCGGATGGGGAGGGGGAGGGAGGGAGCTCGTGCAGTCCCTCACATCAGCTACGGGCAGGAAACCAGCTCAGCTCCGCTCGGCTCCGCCCAAGCCGAGAGAGGCTTCATTCTGCTGCCCTAGGCCAAGGTGACTCAGTCTTGCCTGCCCCCACCTCACTTGGCCGGCCTGGCCAGCTCCACGCACAGTCCAGCATGAGAGAAAAACTCAGGCCAGGCCCCCTGCAGCTTGGACGTGGCCCCATCAGCCCCGCTCCTCGGCTCGGCCCGGCGCGCAAGAGGGCTCGGGCAGCCCCCTGAAGCTCAGACGTGGCTTGGATGGAGAACGGTGCAGACAAACTCCTCTCCCTCAGTTCAAACGCTGAGAATGCTACACTTGAACAACGCGGGCAGAGGTCATGTGACCATCACCCATCCGAAAGACAAATTAACTTTTTTTCTATATCAGGATGGGACTTGAAAACATCCGTTTTCCCCTACACAGAAAAAGAAAGGATGAAGACACCTACAAAAGGTACAACATAAAGACTCCAAGTTAATGAATGTAGCAAAGCCTATATTCAGAGGAGGAGATGAGGAGTGCCTTGAAGCTGAAAATTCTCTTGTAAAGACATATTGATAAACTCGGCTATAATATACCCTGTAATATATGAACAATGGTCTAAAAGAGTGAAAAAGGGGGGATGTAATGTGGACTAAGTGGACTAAGACTCCTGTGTAAAGATTCCTTGCCCCGGGAATAATAGAAGAAGACTTGTGTTGCCAATAATGAGAAAAGGGGATTTCGTTGCTGCTGTAATAGAAATGTTCATCCTCAAAAGAGTACCTCAACAACCATCATATGCCCACTGTAGTAGTCCTGAGAAAACTACTAAAGTGGGAGGGCTTTTCCAGAACAAGCAGATCTTTTCCTTCTGGGCAGCTGTTTCTATTGGGGCTGAAAACTATAAGAACTGTATTTCTTATGGGGGAAATCAACATAGTAAAGCAAGAGAAAACTTCTCTCCCTACAAGAACTGAGAAAAGGACTATTTCAGAAGTGGTAAACTAACTAAAAGTTGAAGTGTTGCCTTTTGTATGGTCAGTGGGAAAGATATGGAGAGGTGGGGGAGGGGGGGGGAAGAAGGGTGTTCTAAAGGTTTTGTTCTGATTCCTGATTGTTATTATTCGTTTTTTAAGTCTGTTAATAAATTCTCTTTATATTCCTTAAAGTCTAGACCTGCTTTGCCTACTTCTAATCCTTATCTCATAACAAAATTGAATAATTTTGGTAAGTGTGCTGGTGTTTAACCAAAATACTTAAATTAGCCAACTCAAACCACTACACAAATTGGTGTTTCTGCCCGGTTTCCCAAACCTCTAAACCTCAGCATTACTCTTAAAAGTTACAGCGTAAATCTCCTGACTTAAAAGCAGAACCAGGGCAGATGGGAATCCTGATAAACAGAAAAGTAACTGAACCACCCTGACTTCTGCTACGGATGCCTCAAAAGCTGAAATCCCGCACAGTGCATAGAGATTTTATTTCCTCCTTTCTGCAGGTGTTGCAGTTGTCATGGCAACGTCGGCCCCGGGCTCCCGGAAGGAAGGGTGGTGGGTGAAACCATCTCGTGGAAAGAATCCCCCGGGAGCCATCCTCACCTTGGTTTAGTCCATTTAGTTTAGGTTACGCCTCTGTTTGATAATTTGTTAGTTGTGTTGTCTGTCAAGTTCTGTATCCTCCCCTGTTTCTGGAAAGCTCCGTGCAGGTGCTTCTCGGATTGGTCCCTGAACCTTTTTCCCTCCCTCCCTTACTCCCGGTTGGTTTGTGATTCCTCTCCCCGCCCCAACTCCTCCCCCTTGCTCTGCCGTGATTGGTTGCCTGAGTTGTTTATCCGTCCCTGCACAGCCTTGTCCGGCGCCATTGTGCTTGGGACGAGGATCAATAAACGTTCCTGTTGCCCAGCACAGTCGCCGCTCCTTATTGTCTTGATTTCGCAGCTACTGGTAGCAAGAACCCACGCTTGCGAACACCGAAACCTCAGCACTTGGGATTAGCGTTGCTGTGGGCAGGGAAACCTTAGCCCTGGTGGCGCCCGGGCGGCTGAGGCAACCATCCAGCAGGTGACCACGAGGCCGCGAAGCCACGAGGTACACTTATTATTTTTAATAAGTGGCGCCCAACGCTGCTGCTACGCAAGTAGCTTCAGAAGAGGACTCTCTTTACACCGAGAAGACCCTGTTGGAGCGCTCCTTGCTACGTGTCCTGAACCCTCTTGTGGAGGTACGGACTCGTAGAAAAGCCGGCGACTCCCTCGACCTCGACGGACTGAGGCATCGAGGTGAAACCGAGCTCATCAAGGCACCTCACATCTCTCGTTTGTGGATTTACTTTGGCGGTCGTCGCGAGGAGCAGAAGCCTCGGACGTTGAAAAAAAACCCCTGCAGGTCGCCGCGGAGGTCGAGTGTCCCTCCGGGTGAGTTAACCGCCACGTTTTCTACTTTATTTTAGAGAGTGGGGAATTAACCTCTCTTGTTATAGGATGGGCAACCATCAAAGCAAGAGGGAGAAGGAGCTAAGTTTTTTGTATTATAGTTTAAAATACCGTTTGATTGATTCGGGGGAAAGTTTTGATAAAAAGTTACTTAAAAAGTTTTTGAAATGGGTACTTGGGAACATTCCTTTCGTTCATCCTAAGTCGGTTTTTACGCTTTCGTTTTGGGATGACGTCGGGGAAAAATTAACCGATAGATTTGAGGGGGGAGATTTTTCAGTTAAACGGTTTTTTGGGTTGCAGACTTTAATTTATAATGTTTTAGTTAATGAGTTTGGGGAGGGTTCGAGTGCGGTTGACGTTAGTTCCCCTACCCCTGATCGTGTTCCTGAACCCCTCATTCCGCCCCCCTCTATCCCGGTGGCTGACCATGCGCCGGTACGCCCGTCTCGCGAAAGCAAGCGGGTTGAAATCGGAGACGATGGAAGTCTCCACCGAAGCACGGCAGTCACCAACCCTTTCTACCCTGAGTCTGGCCAGCTCAGGGTGGACCCATTCCTCACAATTTACCCCAGTTCGCCGTCCCCAGTTGCGCCCGTTGCGCAGATTCCCCCTCCGAGTTACAGTAGTTTTGAATTTAAGGGAACGCCACAAAATGGCGTCGGGAGAAATTTTGCTGCGCCATTGCAAGATGGCGGATCGGGACTTTTGCCGCAATGCGGCAGCGGTTTGGACTTTGGCGCGCGCGCGAACCGGAGTGACGTGAATCCCTTCTACCCCGCCCCCGCCTCCCTAGCCCCCACCCCCGCGTCGAGTTACACGTCGGTCACACCCCCTGCGGCCGATGATGTCACTGCGTCGGGGCCCCTCCTTCCTCCCGCCCACGAAGTTCCCCGCCCCCTCGATCACCCCACCCCTTACCCTGTAACTCCCACCCCAGTCCCGCCTCCAATCCCGCCCAGACCCGCCCCTGCCGGGAACCCCGCCCCTCCCGTTGGCGTGCCCGCCCCCTTGTTTACCCACGCTGTACCCTTTCCGGTTTCCCACGGTCTACCTTCCGGTTCCCACGGTCCTACCCCGGAAGCGGGAAGGGATGAGGCCTATCCCACCCGGGCCTCAGAGGTCTATACTACCGGGGCCTCTCCCCCATCGCAGTTGCCGGTAGCCGTGCCCTTTGCGGCACCGGTGACGTACAACCGGCAGCGTAACACCGCGCGGTGGGAACCCATACAGCAAGGAGTAATTAAGGATATTTGCAAAGCGAGTCAGGAGTTTGGGCGCGCGTCTCCCTATTTCAAGGGGTTGATAAACTCCACGTTTGAAGCATCGTTGTTGGTGCCACACGATTTAAAACTCCTGATGTCGAGCCTTTTAATCGAACCGGATTTCTGGGTTTGGGAAAGCAGGTGGCACAGGGAGCTGCAAAAGTTACTTGCCACCTATCGCGGTGACCCCGCCAAAGCCTCCCTCACTATGGAACACCTTAGTGGGGAGGGAGCGTTTTCGGAACCCGGGGAGCAAGCCAAAAACATTCCGGCTGAAGTCCTTAAAGACATACAGCGGGCAGCGCGATCGGTGCTGTTTAGTTTAGCCGCTGACGGTGACCCTGCTCAGGGTTATACCGCCATAAAGCAGGGTCCCCAAGAGAGGTTTGTTACCTTTGTAAATAGACTTCGGGAGTCCGTGGCGCGTGCAGTTACCAACCCAGTCGTGCAAAAGGAGATGCTAGTAGAACTTGTTAGGGAAAACTCTAACGAGGAGTGCCGTAGGGTCATTGAGCTGATGCCTTGGGAGCCTCCGCCCACCATCGAGCTTATTACTGAGCGCTGCTCCCAAGTGAGGCTGCCAAAGCCAGAGACCCCTGACTTGGCGAAAGTAAAACCCCAACCCGCGCATTCCTATGGCGTCACAGCAGCGCCAGCTGAAAAACGTTGTTATAACTGTGGGAAGTTGGGTCATTTTATCAAAGACTGTAGACTCCCTCGCAAAGGACATTTTAACTGCACTAACTCTGTGAATCCCGAGTTACCGGCAGGTCCCGCCTCTCATCAAAACAACGTGACAGCCCAACCCACGCCGTGTTCCTGTTGCCACTCCTCGGGAAACGGGAAGGGGAGGGCGGGTCAGTGCCGCGCTCCGCAATAAATAAGTCAAACGCTGCACCTGGAGAGTCCACGACATCGACTTCACCGACCTACAGAGGACTCACGAGATTTCAACAGCTAGCGCGTCCACATTCGACAACGCGGCACTCTGCAGAGCCCTCGCCGAGTGACTCCAATCGCCTGGATGTGGTGAGCTCGTTCGTTTTACATCTCACGGACACCACACCTCACCACGTTGCTGTGGAACTGATAAATGCACCACACCACCCGTGCACATTACTTATAGTGGGAGATTCTATAAGAGGTCCCCCAGGACTTTTTGTTATTCCGGAGGTGAAACTTTATCAACCTAAAAAACCTATCGGTGTCACCATCATGTTAAATACCACACCCTGGTTTTTGCCTAAAGGGACTTGGCTAGGCCAAGCACTGATTTTACCCGAGAACATCCCTAGGGACACACGAACTCCGTTTGTATGGTGGACCCAGGTAGTTGGTACAGACAAACCATTCACTGACTGTAAGCTTATTAATGGCCAGAGTTCTGTCACCAGGGCAGGAATGATAGATACGGGATCTGATGTTACTATCATCGCTGACACAGAGTGGCCATCTGACTGGGGCACCAAAGACTTGAACGAATCCCTAAAGGGAGTCGGGGGAACAGTGTCTGCTAAAAGGGCAAAATCGGACATTCTTATCGAAGGTCCCGATGGACATGTAGGGACCGTGAGGCCATTCATAGTTTCCTCGGGTTTTACACTGTGGGGCAGAGACCTGCTAGACCAATGGGGTGCGAGGATTGAGATTCCTCCGCCTCAGGATTTTTAGTGGGGGCCACCTCAAAGCGCGCTGGACCACAAGTTCCACCCATTAAGTGGCTCTCTGATAAACCCATCCGGATTGAGCAGTGGCCCCTACGAGGTGATAAGTTAAGCGCGCTCCACGAACTGGTCAACGAACAGCTGAGACTAGGTCGCATTACACCATCCCACAGCCCGTGGAACTCTCCGATATTTGTAATAAAAAAGCCCAAATCTGACAGTTACAGGCTACTGCACGACCTTCGTGCCATTAATGCGGTGATAGAGGAGATGGGCCCCCTGCAGCCTGGACTCCCATCACCAGCAATGTTGCCAAGGGGGTGGCCCGTCACCATAATAGACATTAAAGACTGTTTCTTTAGTATCCCTCTGCATCCTGCAGATGCTCCCAGGTTTGCCTTCACAGTGCCTGCAATCAATCGGGAGGAACCTGTGCGACGCTACCATTGGCTCGTCCTCCCCCAGGGAATGAGAAATTCCCCCTCCCTTTGCCAATGGTACGTCTCCGGGGTCCTCTCTCCGGTACGAAAGGCATTTCCAGCTGTCCGTATCCTGCACTACATGGACGACATACTCGTCTGCGCACCTTCGCAAGAACAGCTACAACCAGCCCTGACTGCAGTTCTCCAGGCCATCGAGAACGTCGGTATGAAGGTGAATCCTAAGAAAATACAGTCCACGTCACCTTGGAATTATTTGGGGTCACGTATTACCAGCACCTTCATTGAGCCTCAACTGATGAAACTTCCTGAAGAGCCTGCCACGCTTCGTGAGTTGCATCAGTTGTGTGGATCTATCAATTGGCTGCGACCCTTCCTAGGACTGAAGAACACAGACTTGCAGCCTTTGTTTCAACTCCTGCGGGGAGGCCGTGCCCTGGATGCACCCATTCAATTCACCACGGAGGCGAGAGGGGCAGTTGGTAAAGTACTAACAGCACTACACACAAAACGGACACATAGGATTAACCCGGTTCTTCCCTTCCGTTTCAGCATTCTAGGGAAGAACCCGAAGTACCATGGGTTAATATTTCAATGGGATGAGCAGGTGAGGGATCCCCTCCTGATAGTGGAGTGGATATTCCTACCTAATACGCCATCCAAAACAATCACGACGCCACAAGAGTTGGTGGCCGAGCTTATAATCAAAGCTCGCCAGCGTCTCCGTACCCTGGCTGGCTGTGATTTTGCGTGCATCCAAACCCCCTGGAAGAGAGATCAATTTGAGTCTGTCTTCCAGGAGAGTGAACATCTCCAATTAGCTCTGGAAAACTTCTCCGGTCAAATTGGGCACCAAAAGCTAAAACACCATCTTTTTAATTCGGAATTTCATTTGGCCCCAGAATTTGTTCAAAGTAAAACTCCAATTCCTGATGCCCTAACCATTTTCACAGACGGCTCTGGGTCCTCCCACAAGGCTGTGCTGACGTGGGAAAATCCAGAGACCCTCGAGTGGGAAGAGGAAATTCTGGTGGTTGAGGGTTCTCCTCAAATTGCTGAGTTATCCGCCGTTGTTAAGGCATTCGAGCGGTTCCAGGAGCAACCGATAAATTTGGTGACAGATTCGGCCTATGTAGCGGGGATTGTTTCCAGGATTGAACATTCTCTATTGAAAGAGGTGAGTCATCAAAGACTTTTTGGGTTGCTTGCATCTTTGTTACAGCTCCTTTCCCACCGCAAGCATCCCTTCTTTGTAATGCACACAAGGTCACACACCAACCTACCCGGTTACATCGCAGAAGGTAATCAGAGAGCTGATGCATTAGCGATGTCTGTGCACAATTGTTCAGTTCCTGACGTTGTGGCACAGGCACGTTTAAGCCACCAATTCTACCATCAAAATGCCCCTGCCCTCCGTAGGATGTTTAACCTGTCCTCGGAGCAGGCTAGGGCCATAGTGGCAACATGTCCGTCCTGTCAGAAACATCAAATTCCTGCCTTTAACGCTGGGGTCAATCCCCGAGGTCTCCATTCTAACGAGGTATGGCAAGCAGACATAACCCATTATGCACCTTTTGGTCGTCTTAAATATATTCATGTATCAACTGACACATTTTCTGGTGCCACCTTTGCGTCGGTTCACACCGGAGAAAAGGCAAGAGACGTTAAAAAACATTTTCTAATGGCATTTTCTGTTTTAGGAGTGCCAAAGTCTATAAAAACTGATAATGGACCTTGTTATGTTTCAGCTAGTTTTAAAAAATTTTTACAGGAATGGGGAATTAGCCATACCACGGGCATACCCCATTCCCCAACTGGCCAAGCTATAGTTGAAAGAAAACATCAGGAG
This sequence comes from Eopsaltria australis, assembly GCA_034509425.1. NCBI lineage: Eukaryota > Metazoa > Chordata > Aves > Passeriformes > Petroicidae > Eopsaltria > Eopsaltria australis. The sequence goes on along the minus strand of JAVTVJ010011209.1, from coordinate 54,570 downwards.
ATTAAACGCATCCTTGAGCAGCAGCAGCGGGGAGGGAACAGAGGAAAAGACGCCCATTGAGCGACTCTGTAAGGCGTTGTTTACCTTAAATTTTCTAAATTGTACTGATTCGGAGCCTTCCCCCCCCGTCTTTAGACATTTCACAAATTCGGCCAGGATGAAATTGACAGAAAAACCTCTTGTGCTGTTCAAGGATCCGGAAAATAGTCAGATTAAAGGTCCAGTCGAGCTGATTGTATGGGGAAGAGGGTATGGGTGTGTTTCCACAACAGCAGGTCCCCGGTGGATCCCGGCGAGAGCAATCCGCCCATACCTCCAGAGTGACCCACAGACCCCACAGGACAACCAGAACGTCAGCTTCGCATGGAAGCGAAGAAGAAAGAAGGCAACATCATAGACTGTGTTCCAACCATGAGCAGCTAAGAGCACCAGCAACAATGCTCAAAACCTTCACAGCCCTACTCCCCTTTCCCCTTTTCCCCACCCCACACTTACCTGAATGTTCTATCCTTACCCTGTCCTTGTTGAATGTTCTGAGAGGGGAAGGGTTGGTAGAAGTCAACTTTGCTGGGAAAGAGTTGATTATACTTACCTTCCTGTTTCAGTACACCTTGATAACAGAAGTAATGGAGCTGGAAAGTGTGACCAAAATTCTGCTGTCCCTGTGGCTGCTGGCGACGATGACTCACCGTTGGCCAGAGACATCCGGCTGGATCCTTCCGCAACCGAAGGAGAATGTGTGGGTCACGCTCGCCAAGTCATTGAAACAAGACAATCTCTGTTTGAATACGGATGCTGCCGAGAACCCCCTGTCAACCTGTCTGGTGGGTATCCCTATGCAAGAACAAGATCCTGTTCTTGCAAGTCTGAGGCCCAATTCTGTAAAATCATGGGATGCCTGGCTTGAGACTCTAAAACATGCAGTAGACGAAAGAAATTTCGATGTGGAACCCCAAGAATTGGAACTGCTGGGGTCCGCACAAGCCAAATTCTGCGTGGAGTTTCAATACACGCTGACGGGGAACGAGCCCTATCGGGCTCAAATTGGAGACATTAAAAGAACTAATGTGAGTCCTCACAAACGTTCCATCTATACTTTTGATAAGTGGTGTGCACGTACTATTACCACACCTGCTACACCGTCGAGAGCCAGAGCACTTGGTGGTCCCCTCCGCCTACCAACAGGAGTGTTTCTTATCTGCGGGGACCGCATGTGGGCCGGGATACCGTCCCGTCCGGTAGGAGGGCCTTGCACGTTGGGCGAAGTAACCGTCCTAGCCCCTGGCAAAACGCAAATTCTCAATTGGACAAAAACCAATTCGGCACGTAAAAAACGAGAAATTGACCATTGGGATGAAAATTGCAATTCAGAAGTTAATCATTGGAGCTTTTCAAAGAGGGTGGTTGCTTCTGTCTTTGTGCCCTGGGCAGCAGCAGCTAAGGCCCTGGGGGAATTAGGTCATCTTGAATGTTGGCTTGGCAAACACGCCAACATGACGTCCCGTGCTTTGGCCCAATTACTTCAGGACGGAGACACCACCAGACGAGCCACCTTGCAGAACAGGGCGGCTATAGACTTCTTACTCCTTGCCCATGGGCACGGGTGCGAGGAATTTGAAGGTCTATGCTGTTTCAATCTTTCATCCCACTCGCGCAGCATCCACGCCACTATACAGGGGATCCAGCAGCAGCTCCAAGATCTACATGTTGAAAGCAATGATTGGCTGCGGACCATGTTCGCACAAACGGACTTTCATCATGGGCTACAGAACTGTTGTCCACCCTTGTTTGGATTTTAGTTATCATTTTAATTGTGCTCTGTTTGTTTTCATGTTTAAAAAATGTCCTTGTTTCTATGATTTCTCGTTCTTTCTTAGAAAACAAGAAACGGGGAGATGTTGCAGTTGTCATGGCAACGTCGGCCCCGGGCTCCCGGAAGGAAGGGTGGTGGGTGAAACCATCTCGTGGAAAGAATCCCCCAGGAGCCATCCTCACCTTGGTTTAGTCCATTTAGTTTAGGTTACGCCTCTGTTTGATAATTTGTTAGTTGTGTTGTCTGTCAAGTTCTGTATCCTCCCCTGTTTCTGGAAAGCTCCGTGCAGGTGCTTCTCGGATTGGTCCCTGAACCTTTTTCCCTCCCTCCCTTACTCCCGGTTGGTTTGTGAGTCCTCTCCCCGCCCCAACTCCTCCCCCTTGCTCTGCCGTGATTGGTTGCCTGAGTTGTTTATCCGTCCCTGCACAGCCTTGTCCGGCGCCATTGTGCTTGGGACGAGGATCAATAAACGTTCCTGTTGCCCAGCATAGTCGCCGCTCCTTATTGTCTTGATTTCGCAGCTACTGGTAGCAAGAACCCACGCTTGCGAACACCGAAACCTCAGCACTTGGGATTAGCGTTGCTGTGGGCAGGGAAACCTTAGCCCTGGTGGCGCCCGGGCGGCTGAGGCAACCATCCAGCAGGTGACCACGAGGCCGCGAAGCCACGAGGAACACTTATTATTTTTAATATGCAGGTGCTAGGCCTGGGGAGTGGGGGAGCAGATGTTTGCAACGATTTTTAGAAAGAGCTTATTTTGTCTTTTTGTAGCCTGCATTAAAAATAAGCCAAAAGAGATGCAAGGGGCTGTGTACTGCATGAAAACACAGGCTGGGAGCACATACCTGTGCTGGTATTTTTCCTCTCCACTGGGCTCCTCTGCTCATTCACATCCCTCTGTTTTGAACATCACCTGCAAAGCTGGGCACATTGCTTCAGGTGAACCCTTCCTAATGCCAAAAAACACATCCTGAGGAGAAGAAAAAACAACAAAAATTAAAAATTCTACAGCAGAATTCACGGGTTTAGGGTTTGGTTTTTTGGGGGATTTTTTTTTGGTTGTTTCTTTTTTTTGTGTGTGTGTTTTTTTTCTGTGAACAAACCTACGTTGGACACAGATGAAGCAAGTCAGTCTCAAAAACAAACATCTCGGGACAACCAATATTGATGCGAGGAGGCGGTGTCCCAGCCTCTCTGGGAGTGGGATTCAAAAGGAAATCCTGGGGAACGCAAACCCGACCACGCTCTTTCTGCTGCTCCCCGATGCAGGGAGGAGGTGGGGAGGAAGGCGATGGAGAGGGGAACAAAGCCCCTGTTCCAAAGCGGCACCTCCTGCTCCTGAAAAACCCAGGCTCAAAGCCGGCAGGACACGGCCTGCAGGATCCCATCCGCCCCCTCCCCGCCCGAGGAGCTCCCGGTGCCTGCATTCCCTCCGCTAGAAGTGGCAGCGTCCGCGGGCACCGGGAGCCTCCCGGCCGTGCCCATCCCGTCCTGTGCCGGCTCACCTGCCTCCGGGCGGGCAGCCGCGGGTTAACCGGACCGCGGGAAGGGGGAGCCGGGATGTTCCGCCTCCTCGTCCCGCCATCGCGGCTGCGCATCCGCAGCGGCACTTTCGGCGCTCCTTCTGTGGCGAGCGCGCTGAGCGGCGCCGACGGCGGCGGGGATGGCGCGGCCGGCCAGGAGGTGCGTGTGTCCGGGCTGAGGGACGAGGGGCTCCCCTGATCCCTTCGGGCCCTCTGGGGGATTCCAGGGTGGCCCCTTTCCCTTCCAGCCGAGCGGTCGTGATCAGTGGCACAGGGCCGTGTTGGAGGCCTGGCATTTGTGGTGTCCTCCGGGGTTTTGTCGTAGAATGGTTTGGGTTGGAAGGGTTCTTAAAAATCATCCAGTTCCAACCCTCCTGCCATGGGCAGGGACATCTTCCACTTTCCCAGGTTGCTCAGAGCCCCATCCAACCTGGCCTTGAACACTGACAGGGATGGGGCAGCCACAGCTTCTCTGGGCAACCTGTGCCAGGGCCTCACCACCCTCACAGGGAACAATTTCTTCCTCATATCCAATCTAACCCTCCTCTCTGTCTGTGTGAAGCCATTCCCCCTTGTCCTGTCACTCCAGGCCCTTGTTAAGAGTCTCTCTCCATCTTTCCTGTGGGTTCCCTTCAGGCACTGCAAGGCCACAATGAGGTCACCCCAAAGTCTTCTCTTGTCCAGGCTGAACAATCCCAATTCCCTCAGCCTTTCCTCATGGCAAAGCTGCTCCATCCCTCTGATGCCCTTGGTGTCCCTGCTCTGAACTGGCTCCAGCAGCTCCCTGTCCTTCCTGTGCTGGGCCCAGGGCTGGATGCAGCCCTGTAAGGGGGTAATACTGGCCCAGTGTTGTTTAAGTTTCTCATCCATGATTTGGATGAAGGGATCGATGTCTACTCTGCAGTTCACAGATGACACAAAGATGGGAGGAGTGGTGGATACCCCGGGGTGCTGTGCAGCCCTTCAGAGGGATCTGAACAGGTTGCAGAGATGGGCAGAGAACTGTCTAAAATTCAACAAAGGCAAGTGCAGAATTCTGCACCTGGGGAGGAATAGCCCCATGCACCAGCACAGGCTGGGGTGGACAACATGCTCTCCATGAGCCAGCAGTGCCCTGGGGGCCAGGAAGGCCTATGATGTCCTAGGGTGCACTGGGAAGAGCAGTGCCAGCAGGTCAGGGAGTGATCCTGCCCCTCTGCCCAGCCCTGGGAGGCACATCTGGAGTGCTGTGTCCAGTCCGGGGATCCTCAGGACAGGAGGGACAGGGAGCTCCTGTAGCAGGGCCAGTGGAGGCTGCAGAGATGATTTAGGGCCTGGAACATCTCTGACGGGGAAATGAAATGTGCAATGAAACTTAACTATGAAATTTAAGAATATATGAAAACTTATGAGAGCTTGTTGCTGTTTTCCAACAGATGAAGACTTTGCACCTTCAAGTAAAAAATCTAGAACACAGCTCAAGGAATTGAAGAAGGAGAAAAAAGAGAAGCAAAAAAAGCCCAAAGAAGTGACTCCATCACAGACACAGACACTTAGTAAAAGGTAAGAAATGTTGTGGTCAACTCTGTGTAAAACTGGATTTTAATGAGAGTCTTTGGGGGGTTTTTTTGGGTCTCTTTTCCCCTAGAGTTTTAAGCAGCTGAGAATAAACAACTAATACATGACTGTAATAAAGATTTTGAGCCTTATTGATGCACTTGCAAATAACTAAAAATTCTTAGTTTCTTAGGGACTCCTAAACCAGAGAAAAATAAAGACAAGTTTGATTCCTTCCAAAAGAACATATTTAAAGGAAGATACAAAGTCAATATCAATGAAAAAGAGAAATCTATTTTTTATTAGTAGAGTTGTGTTTAAATATTACATTTTGGTGTGGCATTTTAAGCAAACGCAATCACTTTTTTCCTGTGGTAATGCCAGTTAATAGTTCATAGATATAGATACAGATATATACACACAATGTTTTGCAATCATAATACTTTAAAGTATAGAGTGCTTTAAAAATTAGTGTGTGCTTTGTCTAAATAATTTAAAAATGTAATATTTGTAACACAATATACTACAAATATGTATTGAAATATTAATTTCTTTACAAGTATCTGAATTTTAAAAAGTTCAGTGAGCCAGAAATAGGTCTGTAACACTCACGTAATTGTTTTATTATTTAACATGCTGGCATTTTTTCCCCAGGTTATCCTTGGATGACAAACTTCATAAAAGAGATTTGGAAGTTGCCTTAGCCTTATCTGTCAAAGAAAAATCTACAAATCCCCAAGAGGTGCAAAATTCTGAAGAACAAGGTTACTTTACAGTTCCATGCAACACTCTTTTTTTACATGCAGTGAATTTGAACATGGCAATTTATTTTACACTGAAATAGATTGAAAATCATATTTTATTTCAAGATGTCATGACAAAAAAGTGAGAGTTTCTAGGTATTGTCTGTTTTCTTTTGTTCTTGGGGTTTTTTTCTGTGAGACAAGTAACTCTTCTATAAGATCTTCCAAATACATGCTTGCATTACAGACAGATTTTAATTTCTTAATATTTTTATTTTTTATCATATTTTTTTGTATAGCAATACTTCATATTTTAAAAAAATTCCTGGATCTTAAAACAGGTAAGAATATTGGCTCAGAAAATATACAGAGGCGACCCCCTTTTTCCAACTGCAGTGTAGACAGTGAACTTTTAGGTAAGTTGGTCTCACACTCTTTTCACAAAGAGCATTTAAGTAGCTTATCTCTTCTTTGTTTCCATTGGTTTCTTTTTTTCACTGATGTGGAAAAAAGAGTCTTTATCTTACATAAAGGTTGAAGGATGTGTCAATTCTTTCATTAAAAATTTTGAACCCAGTCTTAAAATGAGCAAACCTGTGGATTGGGGAATTTTTGGTCCTTTTTTTGTTAGCCTGATTACAGAGAAATGTTGATAAATTTGGCAATGAGAAAATAAAATGAGAATCACATGAAAACAAGTGTCAGTGATATGTTTCTGAATAGTATAACTTCAAATCACCAAAATTAATTTTGAGGACTCAGATACCAGATTTTTTTTAGAGGAGGAGAATAGATTTACTGTGAATTTGAGTTGATGGAACCCCTTTCTGTTTTGTAGGTCTCAATCAGGTTATGGATGATGACGTACCTGAGGGTGATGGGAGGCAAAGGATAGCAGCAGCCAAAGTTCCAGCACATCACAAATCATTGGTGTTTGACAGTGATGACAGAGTCCATGATCCTGACTCTGAGCCAGAGTCTGTACCCAGTAAGTTCTTCTCCACCAAAACCCTCTCCTTAGATGTGCTTTGGATGTGATGCCTTACATTTAGATTGGATTTTTGGTAAAATTCATGCTGCTTTGACTGTATTTTCCCTTACTCCTCCCTTACTGAAGCATTATCCTCTCATACTTCTGACATCTCAGTTGCACTTTCACACTAAATTTAAACACTAGAGCTTATTCACTCCCAAACCAGCAAAATTTCACTGCTTCTCTGCATTTGTACATCAGGAGAAATTTCTTCTGCCCTCCTTTTCCAGGAAAGTTTAATCCCTTTAAAGATGCTTTGTTCATTTTTCCAGTTGTTTTCTGGGGTTAGTTTCAAAACAGTGACTCTGGAGTAGTATCAGGTTTTGGAGCTTTCACTGTTGGCTTTGTTTAAGCTATTTTAAAAAGCAAGTAGCCTCCCTTCTTTCCTTCCTCTGGTTCTCATCTCTTGGGAAAGCAAGCTGCATCCATGTCTCTGTCATTCCTTAACAGGCAAGGTGTCTGTGTAAATTTACTGCTTCAAGATGGGACAGTCTAATACCATCCTCATTATTTCTGCTGTGCAGTGGTCTGTCATCTTATGTGATGATTTCTCTGTTAAAGAGTATCTTTCTAAAGTAATTTTATTCTCCATCCCAGCATCACCTGTGGTTTCTCCTTCCTGGATACCGGAACACAGCTCTGAGCCAAGGCAGAAGATGATGTCCAGTCCCTCAGGAGAAGCTGGGAGGCCTCTGTATGCATCAAGTCCTGTCACAGACAGAAACCCTAAATGGACACCACCAGGTACGGGTGAGACTGCAGCTACAGACACATACATGAGGTGACTTAAGCTTTTAGCAATCTCTCCTAAAAGCAAACAAAAAATCAAACTATTCCAGGAAATTTCCTGTCCTTTATATACCTTTTATAAAGCTTTTCTTTGGACAGATTTAAAACAAAAAACAGAGAAAAGGAAGAAAAGCTATATCTGTGCTTCTTTTACAGCATTATCCTTAACTCCTTTATCTGCATGGGGCTTATAAAATATTTTACAAACTGTGGATCAGACCTTAATCAAAAGATCCTTTCATGTCCATTTCTCTCTTATTTAGAGCTTTCTTTATCTCTGGTATGTGCTAAATTATTATCTATTGCAAAAAAGAATTTTAGAAAAATGCTAGAATATTTTAGTTGCTGTAGTAAAGCAAATGCTTAGAAGCTTTATTTTCTCAAGGTGTTTGAGCATGCTGCTGCTGACTCCTGATTCTTTGATTTTTCTTTATATTTACTCTTCTTTTCTATACATGGTTCTTTATGTTTGACTCCTTTCTCTCAAGTCCTTGTTTCCCCATTGGAGATGTGTTCACTGTTTCTCTGTGGAGTGCCTGAAAATGCCCAGGGCCCTGGGAACAGTTGCCCAGTGTTGCTGCAGTGTGTGGCTGGTTAATTAACCTGTGCACCATTTCTGCTGCACTGGCTTCCAGAGGGATGGATCCCTGGTGAGTGATTTCCATGTGCCTCTGTGGTTTGGACCTTTTTGCACTCTCTTTAGAATGCTTTTTTGCCTGCTAGGAAAACTATTAGAAGACAGCAGTCATATGATATTTTCCCCCCTTAAACTTCTAATACCTTCTTTTTGTTTTCAAATAATCTCCAGCTCCATCAGGAAGCAGTAATGCCTCTGTGAAATGTGTTCCTGTCAAGTCACCTACTCACTGCCTTAGACTTGGCCTCCCCAGACTGGCAGTAGTCAAACCTCTCCATCCCAGTGCTACCAGCAGTTAAATGGTCAGTGACAAAGTGCCACACAGAGGAAAAGACTGTGGAAAGGGTTTTGCTGACAGAGGATGAGCACCATCCTGGCATCATCCGTTTTGGAGGACTCTTGTTATGGGTGTGTCTGATGTTAGGATGAGTTTTTATTCTGCAAATTGCTCGGCATCCTTAAGTGCTATGAATAATAACATTATTTAATCAAAGTGACATCTGGGCCACCAGCTTTTTCATGTATTATATTCAGAGATATTGGTTTGTGATAATTTTACTTCTCTAATACCTAAACTTTTGGCATTAAAATAGTTTAGACAGCACTATGGCAGTATCATGATAGGGGCATGTTTTGTAGAATGTTGTATTTTTAAAAAGAAACTAAAATAAAATACTTTATAATATCTAGTTGTATTCCTTGAATTTATTAATTTTGAAGGTCACATTAAATGTTGGTTTCAGTCTGGCAGATATTTTTGCCTGTGTATGCTCTTACTGGAAGTCAACAGCATTAGTCAGACTCAGACAGTGAGGAATTTCCTTGGAGGTCCTGAGGCTTCATTGAGGATCATGATACCATGCTGATGTAGGGGGTTTTGTAAAGCGGTGAAGTGATTGTTACTGATTAATGAAACTGAGCTTTTACTAATCCACAATGTAAATAATTACCTAACTGTGGCAGGACACCTACCCCCCTCACCTCCTCCTCCTGTATGCCACAGATAACGGGTGCATAAAGAGATAACCTAAGGGCAGGAAGGCCCATCAGGGGTCATCTCTGGTGCCAGAGGGGTCAAGCCTCAGCTAAGAATTAACATCTTAGTCTGCAGAGCTGATGGAAGGAGAGATAAAAGAAAAATCACTGACTGAAGAATCATGGTTTTACACTATAAAAGATACACGAGCTAACACTGGGACAGAAGTCTCTCACACCCTAAAGTGTTTGAAGCTTCTCCCCGAAGTTTGGACACAGGCTTCATGGTTACTTCCCCGGGGATTGAGGGAAAGGATCTCAATGTGCTGCACCAACAAATTGGACAGTAAGGTACATTGAATCCTAAACTTATACTATTTCTTCGCTAGCTGTAACTGAAAAAGGTACCATTCTCGTGCACTGTATATATTAAACTACTAGTAGTCTTTCTTTTTGTTTTATTCCTGTGTAGTATTGGTTTGCTTTTAAGTCTTATGTCTGTTAGTTTCCCCGTCTATTAATAAATGATTCATTCTATAATAGACAGAATCAGTCATCACTAAAAGAACTTATACACGAAAGTGGTTTTTGGGGTGCTGGTTACCTCAATAAGGTTACTACCTACTGCCAAGGCCTGGGCAGGAGGCAAGGACTGATATTTAACTCCCACATCCATTTGTAACACTAACTAAGCCTATTGATTACAGTGGATGGCAGCAGATCCATTTCTGCCCGGATTACTCGTGACTCAGGAAATTGCATTAACAAAGGAATATCATGGAATCGTGGAATGGCTGGAGTTGGAAGGGACCTTAAAGTTCATTTATTCCAACCCCCTGCCACAGGCAGGGACACCTTTCACTATCCCAGGTTTCTCAGATCCCCATCCAACCTGGCCTTGGACACTGCCAGGGATGGGGCAGCCACAGCTGCTCTGGGCAACCTGTGCCAGGGCCTCACCACCCTCAAAGGGAACAATTTCTTCCTCATATCCAATCTGAACCTGCTCTCTGTCAGTGTAAGGCCATTCCCCCTTGTCCTGTCACTCTGGGCCCTTGTCAAGAGTCTCCATCTTTCCTGTGGGCTACCCTCAGGCACTGCAAGGCCACAATGAGGTCACCCCAAAGCCTTCTCTTGTCCAGGCTGAACAATCCCAATTCCATCAGCCTTTCCTCATGGCAAAGCTGCTCCATCCCTCTGATGCCCTTGGTGTCCCTGCTCTGAACTGGCTCCAGCAGCTCCCTGTCCTTCCTGTGCTGGGCCCAGGGCTGGATGCAGCCATGCAGAGGGGTCTCAGCAGAGGGGGGCAGAGGGGAAGAATCCCCCCTCCCCTGCTGCCCTGGGGCTCTGGGTGCTGCCCAGTGCAGGGGGGTTATGGGTCCCAGCACAGCACCCCTACAGCACCCCCACAATCCTTCTGCCAGGGCTGCTCCCTCTGCTCATCCCCAGCCTGGATTGATCCCAGGGGTTCTCCTGGTCCAGGTGCAGCACCGGCACTTGCTCTTGTTAAACCCCATAAGATTCCCATGGGCCACTTCAGGAGCCTGTCCAGGTCTTTCTGGATGACATCCCATGCTTCAGGCGTAATCTGTGCCTTTGCAAAGCCTTCTGTTTATGGTTTTACTGATTCCTTGCAGGTTGGTTGTCTGTTTGCTCTTAATGCATTATCAGTCAGGTTATCACAAGGCAAAGATCACTGTTTCAGCTTTCATTATTTCTGAAGAAAACAGAATTTAGTTTTGATTCAGAAACTCTTGAGTGTGTGATTATTTCCTTCTGTAATTCAAAAGGTCCAAAACCTTCATTTCCCAGGTCTATATTGATTATTCTCAGATATTCTATTAATGTGAAAATCTGTATCTTTAAAGTGGCTAAATAATAAAGATGTATCTTATTGCTTATTCAGACACAGGGAATTTAATAAGCGAAACAAATCTTTTCCCATTATTTTTCTAATAGAAACAAAAATGTCCAAATGGGATTTCCTGAGATCAGTTGCATCAGGAATTCCCTAAACTGCTCTTTAATTTTCAATAGAGGGTTTGGGTGCAATTTGCTCTAAGCAGATAAATTTATCCTGTCTTTCATGTCAGATCACTTTTGTTGTCCCAACTTTCATTAACCCAAGAGACTCGATGTGTATCAGTGCAAACCACAAAGATGAAAACAGGATGTTACCATTTCTGGTGACCATCTGTGCAAAACCCTGCTCTTTGCATTTAAAACACTTTGTCCTGCTGCTTATAAAGAATTTCTGGTCTGTCTCCACTCAGGTGTGACATTGTTCTCTTGAGAGGAAGCCAAAATGCTGTGATGAAAAAAAAAGAACTTTTTTGGGTTGAGGTTGTTTCTGCTGTTCTGAATCTGTCCTCACACCCCCAATATTTACAGCACATGTGAACATTTAAATGAAGACTTTGAGCATGAGTTGTTCCTGTACATTTGGGATATTAAAAAACCAAAATTTCTTTTTCTTGCATTTTGTATTTTCCCTCATTGTTTTTTTTTTTTTTTAATTGTTTTTCAGTGTAACTCTCTCAAAAGTTAAAGGTTGGTTGCTTCTAGCCTCGACTGAATAAGAGAAAGGACTTTACTGGCCTTGAGTGTAAAAGAATCTACATGATCCTTAGTGTATTAAAGCTCTCTTTAATGCTCAGGCATCTCAATTCCTCTCACCAAATTAATTTTCATACTGACAGCCCTTGGGAACAATTACAATACTCCAATGTACAAAGAAATAATGAGAAATTAGAACTGATTGAAACCCAGATGATATTTATCTGGTTAGTGATAGACCATCTTCTAGAGCCAAAGATGACAGATTCTCTTTGTTTGCCTCCTTGAACAGATGAGAGACTTACTTGGGTGTTACACATTTTTTTTACTTCCAGTAAATCTGTGTAAATCTTGCCTTCATTTTATTACCCTTTCAGGATTCATTAAGCTGAAGATTCTAAAGAGCTATAATCAAGCAGTTCTTTCAGAAATACCTTGTGAACCCCATCCCAGCATAAAGTTTAACAGATAGGTGCATATTTTTTAGAATGTTAAAAGTCTGTACCTGTGTAGGAAGTCAACACTAGAGGGCATAATAACATCAAGTTATCACTCCAGTGCAGTAGAGCTACCTGGCTATCACTTGTATTTGCAAAGTGTTTGCATATCAAAGGGTCAGATGACAAGTGTGAGCAACATATGAAGAACAGAAAAACAAAAAGGAATTTAATAAGCCTTAACCATCTTAACTCTTGTCAAGTATTATCAACAACATAACCTCACTCTAATACATTTTCACAGATCAGTGACTTATAATGTTAGTAGGTATTTCTTGAACTGTTTAATTCAGTTATAAGCTTTAACATACAGTTCTTTTCCAGATGTTTCCAATAATTTTTCTTGAGTATAAGTCAGCCCCTCCCTGGGTAAAAGTCATGTTGATGCAATTTGTGAGTGTGGTTCAGCTGCTTTAGAGTCTCTGACATGATTTCATAGGAACAGAGTTGCCCGTAAGCCAAAAAATGTAAGAATGGGCAAATCTTACTCAGACCTGGGAAGCACATCTGGAGTGCTGTGTCCAGCTCTGGGATCCTCAGGATAGGAGTGTTAAAAACGGGTCTATGAACAAAAATTTTAGTAAAATAATATTGAACATTTATTAGTAGAACAAGGGCAAAAGCAGCGCTGGGTGCATAGCATATCTGCTAGCAGCAGGCTTTCATTCATTTTACAGTCGGTTAAATACCTTTAACTGTTACGTATTCATTAAGCTCAGAAGAAAATTTACATTTCAAACAACCCTTCCCCCTGGCCTCCCCCTGCCCTTCTCACCAGAATGTCACCTCTCTTCAAGGTCTGGACAATATCAGAGGCTTTGAGAGCTGTGAATTGGTCTTAACTGCTCTTGTTTCCCTTGAAATTCCTTTGCATTGCAAGTCATCAGCTCAGTAGATGTTTATAGCTATAAATTTATGACTACATTTTCCAATATATCACAATTATCTCGAGGTTATAATTTTACTACAATCTTGTTTCTACTTAACTATATTTTATCATAACACTATTTTTACAAAGCCAACATTTATGATTTACTCATCCATTACAGGAAGGACAGGGAGCTCCTGGAGTGGGGCCAGTGGAGGCTGCAGGGATGATTTAGGGCCTGGAACATCTCTGACAGGGAAAGGCTGAGGGAGCTGGGGCTGTTCAGCCTCAAGAGGACCCCAGCTGAGAGGGGCCCTCATCCCTGTGTGTACCTGTCTGCAGGGAGGGCTCTGAGCAGGGCCCAGGCTCTGCTCTGGGGGCCCAGCAATGACAGCAGAGGAACGGGCAGGGACTGGTCCCAGGAAGTTCTACCTGGACAGGAGGCAGAACTTCTGTCCTGTGCAATGACCAAGCCCTGAGCAGATTGTCCAGAGAGGGTGTAGAGTCTCCTCACTGGGGATATTCCAGAACCATCTGGACACAATCCTGTGCCCTGTGCTCTGGGATGGCCTTCATGGAGGAGGGAGGTGGGACAAGATGACTCACTGGTCCCTTCCAGCCTGACCCTTTTTTCTGGGATTCTGTGATCTTCCCCAGCATATCTAAGTCAGGAAAAGGGATGCATTCAGGACAACCAAAGTTAGGAGAACTGCATAGATGCCAGAATATGGAGGAATAAATGGAACTCCCCAGGAACTCAGAATGCTATGATGCTTCCCTGTATTGAAAAAAGGCAGCAATTGGCCACTGTTTTCAGAAAGAATTTCTTCACAGAAACAGTAATTAGACATTGGAATGGGCTGTGCAGGAAGGTGGTGGAGTCATTGTCCCTGTGAGGGTGGTGAGGCCCTGGCACAAGCTGCCCAGAGAATCTGTGGCTGCCCCAGCTCTGGCAGTGTCCAAGGCCAGGCTGGATGGGGCTCTGAGGCAACCTGGGATAGTGGAAGGTGTCCCTGCCCATAGCAGGGGTTGGAACTGGATGGGCTTTAAGGACCCTTTCAACCCAAACCATTCCACAATTCTATGATTCTTTGATTATTATGATGAACCTGCTATGTCCTCACACACATGCATGCAGAGTTTTAGTGCACATCTGTCACAGTAGAGACGGACACACGACACGTGAGTAGTCCAAGGACAAAGAAGAAGAAGTACTTTATTTGTCTGTGCTAACATCTTTATACCCTTTTTCCCAGCTACTGTGATATGCTATTATTGGCTGCGTGACAAACAACACCAAGGCTGTCTACATAACAAGAACTTTTCCCAGCACATCCTAACAAGCTACACAAGCAGTTAACTATACACTATAAGTCCTCCACCACATTCTTGATGCTCTTCAGCAAGGCCATCTCTTGGTCAGGTGCAAACATCTTCCTTGATTATTTTCTTGGCTGTCCTTCACTGTGGCTGCAGGTGTTCATACTGATGCCTGAAGGATTTTTTCTGCTTTTCTCCTGAGTATTTCTTACACTGTTCCCTACATCACTGTCTCATGGCGCTTTCTCACGGGTAAACTCTGATCGCTTCTAAGTCCATGTCCGAGAGGCTTTCAGGCCTGCTGTAAGCCTCATCCATCCCCACACACATCACCTCCCTCACAGGAATGAATTTCTTCATAATATTCAATCTAGACCTACTCTGTCAGTTTTAAGCCTTACCCCCTTGTTCTGTCACTCCATGCCCTTGTAAATAGTCTCTGATAACATGTAGAGATCCTGCAGTGATTTTAGGTAGAACTCAGTTCCCTTGTAAAAGATGTTCCCTTTGTCTGTGTTCACATGGCTGTGCAGATGTAATCATGAAGCCACTGCCAGGTTTTGGGAAGGCAGGCCAGCTGTTTCACTTGAGAGAAAGATCATTAGGTGAAACTCTTTTAAGCTCATTTTCCTGCCACGTGGATGGGTTCTGGTGCTCCCACCCATTCCACCTGCACAAAGCCTGTTCCAGGAAGGCTGAATCTTGCCCATAAATCAAAGGCAGATGAGATATATTTACCCAGAGTTGGCGGCATTTAGGCTACCTGCAGAGGAACTGCAAATGTGGAGAGCTGCCAAAGATCCTGGGAACATTCAAATCAGCAAGAGAGATATTTAGCACTGAATAGTTTGGAAGTGATCACTTTAAGAAGAATCATGGTCTGTAGGAGATGTGTTTTCCACCTCTGATTTGGGAAGTTGTGTATAGAATAAAGTCTCATTCTCCTCATCCATCACGTCCGTGCCCTGTATCTTCATTAGCCCCAGTGAGGTTGCAATAATAAGTGATAATGAAGAATACATTCCCTGCTGAGCTGTATCCCCTTTGGAGTTTGTCTGAGATCAGCTCCTCCTTCCCCTTTCCTCATTTGCTTTGCTTCATCTTTCTTGCCAAAGAAATCTGGAGGCAGATTTTTCCAGCTGCTCCCAAAAAAGTGAAGTGTGTTATTGAAGTTGATGGGAAGCATTGTCCTCCACACATCACAGCCTGTTCCAAGTGGGAACACTGCCTAACTCCCAAATTTTCATCCATATCATTCCTGAGACATGTAACCCAGCACATACTGCAGTAGCTCCTCTGTACACTCTTCATTTCTTCTGTGCAAAGGAAAAAAATGGATTTATGAGCAAATTTTGATTTTGTTAAAGTGATATAATTTATTACTGTCCTGATGATGATGTTATTTTGCACTCTAGCTGAACATGCAGGGAGGTCTTACACAGGGTGTAAAGTGAGTGTTGTTATGCAAAGAGTGAGACAAGGCTGTGGTAACACCTGAAAACACAGGACTGGTGTGGTGAGAGTGACACTGCAATGTCACTGTCACAGAATAGTTTAGATTTGAAGCCACGACTTGAGATCCCCTACTTTAATTCTAATTATTCTTTGTACAACAACGAGTATGAAACAGTTCTCCTTTGAAATCTCCCTGATATTCTGAGAATTTATAATGCACATGAATAGAGTACTATTAAAATATTTTCTACAAATAATAGTAAAGCTCTTTTAATAAATACATATTTCTCCTGAAGCACCACTGGGGGATGATTTCTGACAAATTCCTCCTCCCCAAAGAGAAAGTGAGGCAAAATATATAGTTGAAATCTCCTATTTAATTAGTGATAGCAATAGACATGCGCCAGGCATGGACTTTTTTGGCCCATTTATCTTCAATATATTGAGATTACTGTATTAAAATTCCGTGTATGTAGATACTGACATAGATACCTTAAGAGTGAGTCCTGTGAGGAGTGGCTGAGGGTGTTTAGCCTGGAGAAAAGGAGGCCAAGCACATTATTCAAGACATACCTGAGTACACAGCATGTGAAATGCAGACAACAGCCTGAATCCCAGGGGTTTCCAGTGCTCTCCACTGGCTGGGAGTGGGAAGGAGTGGACAGCAGTGAGCCATTGCACCAGGCATGCACCTGCATTCCTAATATGCCCAAGTGCCTGCAGCATTCCTGAAATATGGCTTTTGGCCTGTGCAGCTAAATGTAGATGTCTTGCCAGAGCTAAAACTAGATTCCAGCAGAAGGCAGTCCAACCTCCCTAAATAAAATCCCTGGGCTTCACATACAGCCCTTACAAGAAGACAGAACCATCCAAAACACTCAGAGCTGGTCTAGAGGAAAATGCTGGCACAGGGATATGCCTGGAAGCTGCATCCTGCCTTTGCATATTTCCATGTAATCAATAGATCTGTTTTTAATTCTATTAAAAAACCTATGGATAGTACTATCCTTCTATTTTTTTTAGTAGGAGCTGTGTAATTCCACTTGTGATGACTGAGGTTATCAGTGAAGTAGATTGGAGGGAAAGGTGATTTCTTTCATGAGCCTAATTCAAAATTATGGGAAGCCACAGACTTACTTCTTTTTTTAGTTGTTCTTATTGTTTGTGTCATTTGGTTGATTTTTTCCCTTTTTCTGGTAACAATTAGACAGTTCACTTACAGAGCCAAAGTTCATTTGTGTATTTATTCACTATTTCTGATTAAGTTTGTCATATGCCTTTTCTATTAAATGGTTCACTGGCACTTTCATGTCAAACTGATTTTCCTCCTGTGGGGAAAAGCTGAGAGAACTGGGACTGTTCAGTCTGGAGAAAAGAAGGCTTTGGGGTGGCCTCATTGTGGCCTTGCAGTGCTTGAAGGGAGCCCACAGGAAAGATGGAGAGACTCTTGACAAGGGCCTGGAGTGACAAGACAGGGAATGGCTTCACACTGAGAGAGAGTAGGTTTAGATTGGATATGAGGAAGAAATTGTTCCCTGTGAGGGTGGTGAGGCCGTGGCACAGGTTGCTCAGAGAAGCTGTGGCTGCCCCATCCCTGGAAGTGTCCATGGCCAGGTTGGATGGGGCTCTGAGCAACCTGGGATAGTGGGAGGTGTCCCTGCCCCTGGCAGTGGGGATGGAACCGCGTGATCTGTAAGGTCCCTTCCCACCCAGGCCAGTCTATGATGCCATGTTTAAAAAAGAAAAGCTGATTTAAAGATTTCTTTTCCCCTTTTTTTATTCAAAACCCATTGTGGCGTTATTGTTTTAAAGCTGGCATCGCTCCTCTGGATTTTAAAATTTTTTCTTTCACTTTAGTAAAGTTTGTGTCTGCCTTTTTTCTGCTTTTTTTTTTTTTTGAAATATGAATTGCTTTATCATTCTCATAAGAAAAGTAATGAAAATAATGTATTGAGACTAAGCATGAGCTATTTCCCCATGGAGTCTGTCAGGAATACTTGAATAGAAGACCGCCGAAGTCGGTTCCTTTAATATTTCAAGCTGAGGCTGCTCCAGCTGCAGGCATTTTGCTGATGGAATATCTAAGGAGTCCATAGAGGATTGGAGTGTAAACAGAGACAGGACTACCTAGAAACACTCATTGCGAGATTGTCAAGAATTCTGAGTGCTAAGAGGGAGCTGTGAGTGTGGTGCTCAGGGGCACTGTTGGGATTCTCAATAACACTAGAATTACCTTGGATTTTCCCTCAGACAGTTCATGTTCAGAGCAGGTGAGCTAAAGCTGCAGCTATGTCTTTGAAAAAGAATTAAAACACAGAAGGAAGGAAAGCAAAGCAAATGTGGCACCCCAAGGGATGGGTTGGCAATGCTGCTGAGCCTAATTGACAAACATGTTATGCTGGTGTAAAGTCCTCAAAGATTTCATAGAGCATCAACTTCCCAGTTCAGCTCAATTTGGTTTGTGTCACTGCTGGGGAACATGGTAAAACAACCTGGGACTTGATTCCAGCCAGCTCACCCTAAAAATCATCAATCAGCCCAGGCTTTTATTCACAGAGGGGCATGGGTTGGATCAGATTAACTTCAGTGTCAGGTTTAAATCACAAAGAGAACAATTTAATGGAGACAGATTTAAAACATGGAGCTTTGTCATTATGGGAAAAGCAAGAAAGGAGCAGTGAGAGCTGCTGTGATTTCATCTTCTTCAGTAACTCTTGTTTACAAGTGAGAAGAAATAAAAGAGTCCAGCCTAAGGTAATAATGGTTGGCATTTTTTTATTGTTTAACGTACAAACGTTTGTATTAGGTTGTGACATATCTGTTGTGAGGAACTGAAAATAAACAGAAAGAAGATAGTTTGGTCCGTTGTACCATCTGCCATCAATTCCATATGATATTTTTATTGCATTAACCATTATTTAAATTTCTTTGGAGAAGTAGAATTAAGATGGGTGATTCTTGAGACTGTCCTGTGCAGAGCCAGGATTTGGGCTTCATTGATCCTTGTGGGTCCCTTCCAACTCAGGATATTCTATGAATCTATGATTTTTTGATGGCAATTTTTAATGAAAACAGTATCATTGTTATTGCTGCAAAGATAAGAAATTAACATTTTTAAATTACAGGAGTATCTTACAGGTTTCTGCATAAATAGTAAGCAAGTAATTAATTTATAGAATCTCAGAGTACCTAGGTGTCCTGGGTTAGGCCAGAGGGGTCAAAATCTAGGAAGTGATCTGTGCTGCAGGAAGGAATACAACTTCCTTCCTGCGAGAGAGAGCTAATAATCAGGTAGTTTTAAAGATTGATAGGTAAGTAAACCAATTAAAAAGTTGATCTGCTTTCGAGGAAAAAACTATATATAAGCAGAGACTCTCTGAAGCTCTTCCTCTTTAGACCTGCTGCTGCTGTGTAGAGAGGAGCAGCTCCTGCTTCTCTCGCTAGTAAGACCCCCCCACACCTCCTTCCAATGGAGGGATGGGGGGGGGGGGAAGGGAGGTTTTACGGCAGCCGTGCCGCTGCAGCCGGGCAGGCATGGGGGAGGAAACGATTAGAATTTTCAGCAGATCTAGTTCAGCCGGTGTGTCAGCTACACAAGAGGGAGAGCCGGGCCAGGCAAGGACCGGGCCGGACTCTATCCAGCTCGGGCCAGGCTCTGCTCTGTCATCCCGGGCCCAGATGGCTCTACCAGGCCGAACTAGCTTGGCAGAGACAAGCAGAGACTCTTGAGAGCGTCTAGCATCCAGCTCGGACCTGTTCAAGCAGCCCGGCAGAGAGCACGTGATCCTCACACTGCCGGAGAGAGAGAGACAGAGATTAACTCTCTCCATACCTGGACTAAACTCACAGACACCCATCCTTCCTCGCAGAGAGAAGAACGAGTGAGGACATCTACATAGTGCAGCGCAGAAACTTTACAGTCAGTAAAAAAAGCAGAACTGATACTCACAAAGAAGTGCATAGGAAGTTGCTTCAAGAGTGAAGCTGAAAACTCTTTTAGAAAACTATAGTTAGAGACTGAGCTAATAAATTCTCTGTAATATATAAAGATATAGTCCAAAGGGAGATGTGAAGTTCTTATTGCAACCAATGAACTAAAATACCTAAGTACAGACAAGTAAGTGTTAGAAAAAGTACAGCCTGATGAGAAACTAAAGCTAAGAGAGAGGAGAGGCTGTGACCCAGAACCCTGGTCCCGGGGAGAATGCTAGAGAACCTGAGTTGTCAGGAGAACCTGTGTTGCTAAGCACAGAAGAAGAGATTTTCTTTGTTGCTGCAATTGAACTGGGCATCCTTAAAACAAGTACCCTGTGGACTGTTCATAACCCACCATAATAGCTGTGGGAAAGCTACTAGTGTGAGAGAAATCCACCATTAAGCTAGACTTTGCTCCGAGTGGCGGTTAATAGTAAGGCAGAAAACCCATAAAAACTGTATTTTTCTTACAGAAAATCCATAGTGTAAACAAAAGAAACTTCTCTCCCTAAATAAACTAAAACAAGAGCTGTTTCTGAAGTGGTAAACTGACTAGAAGTCAAAGTGTTGTCTTTTGTATGTTGTCAGAGAGAATAAAATAGAAAAGTAGAGAAAGAAAAGTGGTCTAGAAAGTTTGTTCTAGTTTTTCTTAAGTTTTTTTTTCTTTTTCCCTTTGTCTTAAATATATTAATAAAACTTCTTTATACTTTATAAAGTTTGAGCCTGCTTTGCCTACTCCTAATCCTTATCTCACAACAAGCAATCAAGTAAATTTAAATAAGTGTGCTAACATTTAGCCACAAACCTGAATAAGCGAACTAAAACCACTACACTAGGGTTCTGCAAAAGATTTCAGATTGACCTTTAGGCTTAAGTGAAAGGCTTTGTGGCATTTTAAAAATATATGTATATTGTAGACAGCCGGTCTATTTTTTATTTTAGAGGAAAAAAAGATGCTCTATAGAAATAATTATAGTGAGTTGCATTACTCTGAAATCAGAAGTCCTACATTATAAAGAAAAAGTATGTTTCTAGGTTTAAAACTGACATTTGATGCTTTTGTTTAAAGTGACTTTCTGGAGAAAAATCACTGTGAGGTGCCACTCCTTGCTGAGCTACTTATTTCATACAGTGTAACCCCTCTGAAGTGATGAGGTTGGGAAATGATTTCCAGGGTTTTCCTCCTCAGAGGGCATTATTTAGGAAGCGTATCTGAATGCGCAGGTGAATGTGTGATGTCAGTAGGATTTGGGGAGGTATTTAGTAACTGTATTTATGAACTACACAAGGACTGAGAGGCCTTGGTTCTCCTGGCTCAGCCTCTCCAGCTTCCACTTCCAGGCAGCACAGGGATAACACAGGCACCCCCCATGTTTCACCTGCAAATTGGTAGAAACAGATGGAGCTCTTTCTTGAAGGTGTTAAAAACGAGGTTCAGTCTCCTGTTAAAATTTAAAGGTTTAATAAAAGGACAATAAAGGGACAAGGTATAGGGCAAAAGGTTACAATGTCCAGGTGACGTTGGGAACTCTTGGCATGGAGCCAAGAGCACATCTGACATGGTGAAAATACTCTGTTTATATACATTTCTTATTGCATCAGCCTGTTACATATTCATAGACAAGTATACATATTCAAACTTTTCTCCAAACTATTTTACATTTTCCAGGCACTCGTTAGCATGGCTCCTCCTTGGGTCCGCCTTTTTAGAGCATGCGCAGTTTCTTTGAGGTTTCCTTTGTCCATCGGTGTCCAGCAGATGGTCATTGTCGATAGGGATGTCCAGTCAGATGGTTATTTGTCGATAGGGGTATCCTGTCAGATGGTTCCTTGTCGATAGAGATATCCTGGGATAGGAGCCTGTTACACCCATGCTTATCCAACTAAGCTTGCGGTTTAGTTATTTTAAGCTAGGTACATTTTAACACAGCTACATTAGCCACTACATTTAAGCTAAGACAAAAAGGCATTAAAGCATTAAAAAAAATGATTATATTCCTATAACAAAAGCAACTTCTACAATAACCAACACCATACACATAGCATTCATTATTTGCGAAAAGCCAACACTATAATATGCATTTATAACAAAGGGAAGTTCTTGCAAAGCTTTCAGAGGTTGACAAGCAAGCCAAAAATCCTTTTCCATCATGATAATGATCTTACCAGGCCCAGCATGGCTGGCAGGGCCAGGAGGGGATTGTCCCACTCTGCTCTGGGCTGGGTTGGCCTCACCTTGAATATTGTGTGTGGTTTTGCATGCCACAATATGAGAAAGAGCTAAAGTTGTTAGAGAGTGTCCAAAGTAGGGTTTTGGAGATGGTGAAGGGCCTGGAGGGGAAGCCACACAAGGAGCGGCTAAGGGCACTTGGTCTGTTCAGCTGGAGAAGAGCAGACTGAGGTCAGAGCTCACAGCAGTTCTGTAGCTTCCTCATGAGGGGAAGAGGAGGGGCAGACCCTGATCTCTGCTCTGTGTGACCAGGGACAGGACCCGAGGGAACAGCTGGAGCTGTGCCAGGGGAGGGTTAGGGTGAGTATCAGGAAAAGGTTCTTCCCCCAGAGGGTGGTGGGGCACTGAACAGGCTCCCCAGGGAATGGTCACAGCCCCAAGGCTGTCAGAGCTCCAGGAGTGTTTGAACAACACTCTCAGGCACAGGTGGGATTGTTGGGGTGTCTGTGCAGGGCCAGGAATTGGACTGGACGATCCTGTGGGTCCCTTCCAACTCAGGATATTCTATGATATATTTGCCTATCAAATGTTGGGGTTTCTTTTTGCCTATGACTTTTCAACATATCTAGACCTACATTTCATCTGTGCACCCCACTCGATTTAAATCAGCTTATCTGGTTCATGTCCAATTCCTGCTTTTCAAGTGATTCCTCTTCAGTTTGTGAGTCCAGGAATAACCATGTTTTCTGTTCTTGGAATAGTCCTGAGAACAGATTGATGCATTAGAAAACCAGTTGGAACACTGATTTCTGGGCTGTCATTTCTTTGCCCAGTCTGTTTTCTAGAAATGGTGATGTTGCTGGGGTCCTTTTGGCTTTATACAGTCAGAGAGCTGTTTGGAAAATCCCCATTGTCATAAATGAAATCTAAGGAGTTGGCTTTCACATTCATAAAGAAGGAAAAGAAGTTAAGTTAATATTATAATTAATGAAGTTATTAAGTAGTTCTTAAAGTTGGTAAAAGTTTACAGTTCATGTCCAAGTGTTTAATGTTATTTCTAAGTGTTAAACAGAGTTTTAAAGTCTACATTTTACTAAAAACTTCTCTAAGAGTTTTAATTAGGATCTCTCAGCACTCTGGAGAGAGAATCCCCACCCATGGCTAAGGGACTATTTTTAGGAACTGGCAGTTGGCCTGTTACTGAGCTCCATGGCAACCATGCATTTCAATGAGGCAGTTTCCGCCTAAAGTGCTGATGACATCACCCCGAGGACTGGCCCCTAGAAACCAATGGGCCATTGGTCAAGAGGCTTTACATCAATCTTGGACTTTACCAATCAGCCCCAACCTAGGAGGCTGACTGAGGGTGGATCGGGGGCGGTGATGGGAGGAGCAAAGGGGGTATAAAACCCTGTGCGCAGCTTGGAGAGTGCTTCCTGTTCCTGCCTACACTGGAGTGTCCTGTGCTTGCTGGAGTGCTGCCCCCTGCAGCTCTCAGGCTTGGGATTAGCCTAGGCAGAGCCTGGTGCTGGGATTTTAGGCCTGAATTTTATTTCTTTTCTACTTGGGACTAACTCAAGTAGAGCCCAGCACTGTAGATCCTTGTGGTGGGTTTTTAGCCATATTGGTTATAAGAATCTCTAATCGTTGTGGACCCGGCTTTTATTTTTTTTCCCTAATTTTTTTTTTTTTTTTGTTTATAAACCTCCTTTTTATTTCAACTAATTATTAAGTGTTGGCTTCATTTTTCACACCCATGTACCCAAATTCTATTTGAATTCAGACAAGGACACTTACTCAGATGTTAGGAATTATCTCAAAAGGTTCTGGGAATTACACCCTTAGCAACACAGTGCCTTAGTTCCCTCCTATGTAAAATTGCATTCATGATTCTTACCCAGGTTTTGAGCACATTTAGAACAAACAGCGTTGTAATTATTTTTTCTTGTTTGCTGGGAGAAAGAGCAGATCTTAACTTTGATAGGAATTGTTAATAAACTTTAAAGAGCAAATTTACTAGCAATTAATTTAAATGTTAGAATCTTGACTTTATCATACCCCAAGCTTTTACACTCTTCTGTGGAAGAAACATTCTAAAGGAGCCAGAACCCTTGACTGGTTTTTCTATTTCTATCAGACTTGGACTGATTGGTTCATCTGGTGGATTCTTTGCCCAAGTAAATGTATGCAAAACCTTAAATCACCCAGTCCCTTTGCACTGATTCTGCAGAGGGCAAAAAACATAGTTCCTATGCTTTATTAGAGCAAATAGAGCAGGAGTGGTTTAAGAAGTTTTCTGTCAGCACCATTCACATTGCTTCAGGGAATTTGGTATTTATCTTCCCTGGTTCAGGCTGCGGTGGCAGCATTGGACCTTCCCTGTGGCACTGCTCAAGCCTGGATGGATGTCCCAGCACAGCACTGAGGCAGGACTCAGTTCATTGCTCCTCTGTGCCTTTTGCCCTGGCTCAGATCAGGAAGACTGAAGTGCAGGAGTAGCAGAGTAAATGCTATAAAGAGTAGAATTAATCTATTCCAATTCTAGGGATGTAAAAGTTTGTGATATGCAGTCTACATTATGTGCACAGGCTCCTTCTCAAGCCAAACCATTAAAAAGACAGGGGCACTTCCACAGGGAAATTTGTTTACCTTCAATGTTTAGCTAAGATGGAATGAATCCTCTTCCCACTCCAGGATGCAGGGAAGTTTCTTTGCAGGGAAAGCTCTAATTTCCTTTACCACTAATACTATTCTACTTCACAGAGATGTTGCCAAACTTATAGAATTTGTTAAAGATGTCTGTGTGATGATCACAGGCAGTGATCACATCCACAAGGAATTTATGTACTATTGCACTCAACTGCTTTAATCAAATATCTTTCCAAAGTGGGTAATTTAAAAAAAATAGTTATAAAGATCATAAATCTTTCCTTCAAACTTCAAAAAACTGCTTCGAAATTTATAGCTGAAACATTTTATGCACTGCTTTTTACTTCAATGTAGCATGACTGAAACTTAGTATTAATCCTGGTGGGTTTCTCTTGCTTTGAGAGTATTGCCAAGAAACGGAGGAGAAAGCTTTATTCAATTTCTTGTGTTGTCAAAAATTAGTTGGTTCTCTTCAGATAATACAAAAGAATGATCCTGAAGATTGTTTTTATTCCTGCATGACTTATCACAGCAAATTTGAATATGTTTACAAGAATGTAAGAAAATAAAATGAGGACAAGAGAAAGCATTGCAAAGAAGGGAAATAAAGAAAATAAAGTAGAGGATATTCTAAATGGAGGATGGCTGAAACATGGGCATATGTGTATTTCACTCCTTTCTACGGAGGCTATCCTGGGAATGCTAACAGGGAGAGACTCTTGGCAAGGGCCTGGAGTGACAGGATAGGAGGGAATGGATTCCCACTGAGGGTTTAGATGGGATTTTGGGAAGAAATTCTTTACTGTGAGGGTGGTGAGGCCCTGGCACAGGTTTCCCAGAGTATCTGTGGCTGCCCCATCCCCGGGAGTGTCCAAGGCCGGGTTGGATGAGGCTTGAAGCAACCTGGGATAGTGGAAGGTGTCTTTGCCCATGGCAGGGGTTGGAATGAGACCGTCTTTCAGGTCCCTTCCAACCCCAGCCATTCTAGGACTCTTCTAGGATGATCTACATGCCCCCCCTGCTGGCATGACAGCCTGAGTGGTTATTTGGTGAGAAAATGAGAAGTTTCTCTTGCATGCGAGGTTTATAATACTGGGGAGGATTTGTTGCCTAGAGGGTTGCCAAGCTTGGATGAATGGAAAAGTGGGAGTGATGGAAGTGGGAGCAATGTGCCTTTTAGGGTGGTGCAGCACAGCAATTGCATCAGGAAAAGCTTTACAGAGACCACCATGGCTGCAAAGGAATAACTGTTTGTCCTTTGACCATTCCAGCAGCATCTGTAAAAGCAGCAGCCTTCAATGTATTTCCTCCCTGAAAACCCTGGTTTCTGAGTGAAGGTAAAACTATTCTGGGTTGTTGACAGATTTCAGACCATCAGGGAACATGCCATTCTTTGGCTGTATGGAGGCGACCACACTGTATTTTGGCTTTAGATATTCCCCTAAGACAGCTGGAGAATAGGGGCGCCTCCATCAGTGTCCCATCACACATGCACAGCATCCAAAGGAGGAAAAGGAAAGACAGGAGGGCAGCTAAGCTCTGTCTAATTATCCACACATAAATGAGAGCCTCATCCCACAAGGCAGAGCAGCTCTGCACCAATGCCCTCAAGAACCATAGACCAAGGTGCCAGTTTGGTCCTCATTACTTGACATATAATGCCCAATGAGAAACCAACCCTTGAGGAATTAATTTATTTTCATTTTCCAGTCTGTCAGTCTTGGTGAAGAGATTTTGCTCACTGGATAGCAAGGTCACTGTGACAAATTTTGACAAAATCCAAGTTCAAGTGTTTTTTGGTTTTGCAAGCACATGAGCTCAGTGAGAAAGAACAGACTGAGATGACAAGGAGAACAGCCAATCCTGTTATATTTGTCTTTCTTATTACTGACTTGCCATGATAAATATGGAAAATTATATTTGGCTAGAAGGAGGCTGAGAAAGGGAACAGATGGCCACCAAAAGAATACTAGAGCAGCTAATAGTCACTGACACATTTCCAGGATAAAAATTTAAATCTGAAGCCAAGCAGAAGCATTATCCATTTTTTTCTGCTCAGGGCACTGTGCATGGAACTGCTCCTGCTATGCTCTGACTAGATGAAGGTGGGCTTCCTGAAATGCCTTCGCCGAATGGAATAAACAGCTCCTATCCTGCACTTAACAGCTCCTGCAGTAATGCTGACAGAAATAGTTGACAAGGTGGGGAAAATGTCTGTGTTCCTACTGTGTTTTGAGTGAGAGTGTATTTGCTATGGCTCTTTAATGTATTACATGATTTAGCACCTGTGTTGTATTCTCTCCATGTATTCCACAGGTTTCATTCAGTTTTGAGAACAGAGAGAAGAAAATGCCTGTTTAAATGAGGTGACAATGGGGTCTTTATTTTATGTAGTTGTGTCCTTAAAAATTTACAAAATTTTAATGCATTTCTTATTTCTATGGTTAACATGGTACCAAAAAATTACTCTGATACTTTGAGAATTATGGAAGTGTGTCACGATGTCAGATTTTACAGAATGCTGTAAACCTAAAATCCCTTGTGACTGCAGGCTAGGTGGTGGATGAGGACATTGTTCTGTTTCTTTGGTGGTAACTGGAATGAGCAAGGTGATCCAGGATGTGAAGGGCTGGAATAGCAGGAGATGATAGTCTGGGACTGTGACATTGGAGCTGTAGGACAAGGCTGAGTGCCACAGGAGCAGGGAAACCAAGAATGAAATTGAGTGGAATAGTAACAGTTGCTGCAGTTTTTCTTTGGAGTGCATCTGCCAGAACGAACCCAGCCACAACAGCTCAGCTGCAGAGCCCATAGGGCAACTCCAGGGTTTTGCTGGAGCAGCTCTGCTGGGTCACCTGGATCAAGACCATCAAATGAAGCCACTGTGTGGACTGTCCAATAAATCCACCTGTTCCCCATTCAGCCACCAGCAGGATTGGTGTAGGTACAGATCAGTTTTTCTACAGATCAAAGTTTGTTATTTACCCATTTGGGGGAATTTTATGAAGGTTGGTCACTTGCTGATTTTATTGAATAAATTGCCTAAAGAGCAATAAATTCTTAGTAAGTAGGTTTTGAGAAAGGGGGACAAAGAGGATCACAGATTTCCATGGTTAAAAAAAGGCATGGGCTGGTTTTGCTTTTGCACTGTAAAAGGAGAAATGTCCACCTCAAAATCTTGTTACTCTTTCCCCACTGAATGGAAATTAAATGGATTCCAAATTCTGGCAGCACATCTTGGAGCCCACTCACCTTCTTCCTTAGTTCTTGCTCAGTTTTAAAGATATTTTGGAAATTTTTCATGCTCTATTACTAAATCTACTTAAAAAAATTAGTAATACAGACATAACTGCCAAGCTTTTTAAAAGTATTGCTAAGAAATGAAATGCCATTTTGGAGTGAAGATTCTGCAGTCTGCACAGGTATGTGAAGTCATTATTTCCTTGGTTTTCAGTGATAGTTTTTTCTCTATAAAGTCCTGGCTTTGTATTGACTCGTAGCTAGAAAAGCATGAAGCAGTTAAGAAACTACCTTTAAATGAAATGTAATATTTTCATCAGCTCCAGAAACTGAAAATTATAGCTAGCTGGGAATGAAGTATGGATGAATCGTGGAACAAATTTTAACATGCATTAAAATTAATAGTCTTACTAAGAGCTGGGCTGATATAGTTAGTAGAGTTTTGAATGTGTATCCCAAACTCATCCTCATAACAAATGTGATTGTCCCTTGAAATGTAAGAGACGTAGATTGCATGAAAAGATTGTCTGTAGATTGTCTGTAAAAATATTCTGGCACTGAGTTTTAAATGGAATCATCATCTAAAGAAATTCACAAGGATATTTGGTGCTCTGGGCAAACTGTGTCATGCTCTAGGACACTTCTGTTTAGGATGCAATAGTCTAGTGGCCCTCTTCTGTGGCATTTACTGTGTTGGCACTGGGAATATTTTGGATTTACAGCATATCATCCCTTATCCCTGGCTGGGTGATCTCCAGTTTCAAAGATGGGAAGTACTATGTCCAGCAAAGACAGGTTTTAGTACTTATCCCTTTCCTGCCATTCCTCTGTGCTTCACAGCCATCCATGACCCTTCCTCTCAAGCTGGAGCTGTTCTCAGTTTGTTCTGAATCTAAAGTTTGCCCTTGCAGAAGGGTTTGTTTATTAATTTGTGCTCAGATGAACAGGAAGAGCACTGACAGAGCACAGTTATCGCAAGGGCAGTTTCCAGCTGGTCTCCCCAGCTTGAGGTGTCTTCATGGCTGATGATGAGACAGCTGAACCTGTCAAAGGGCAGCATTTCCTTCATGTGGTCAGGTAGAGCTGTACACAGAGTTTTATCTCCATATTTTCTTTGGGAGAGTCTTTGGGAGAGTCTTTTATCTAAGTACATATGCAAGGATGGATATGCCAAAGCCTCTGGAGCCAGTCAAGAGGAGGGACACCAAGGGCATCAGAGGGATGGAGCAGCTCTGCTGTGAGGAAAGGCTGAGGGAATTGGGATTGTTCAGCCTGGACAAGAGAAGGCTTTAGGGTGACCTCATTGTGGCCTTGCAGTGCCTGAGGGTAGCCCACAGGAAAGATGGAGACTCTTGACAAGGGCCTGGAGTGACAGGACAAGGGGGAATGGCCTTACACTGACAGAGAGCAGGTTCAGATTGGACATTAGGAAGAAATTGTTCCCTGTGAGGGTGGTGAGGCCCTGGCACAGGTTGCCCAGAGAAGCTGTGGCTGCCTGGAGCCTGAGCAACCTGGGATAGTGGAAGATGTCCCTGCCCATGACAGGGGTTGGAACTGGATGGTTTTTAAGGTCCCTTCCAACCCAAACCAGTCTGTGATTCTGTTCAGGGCAGGATGTGCCAGAGCCATTGCTGAGGTATGTTCAGTTTGATCTCCCTGTTTGTAGCGATGCTAATGTGCCCTGCATATATCATGGTCAGTGCGTGCCTGGATCAGTTTGCATGCAAGCATCCCTCACCCACTACAGCTTTTATATATATATATATATATATGGATATCTGCAGTGTATTGGCACAGGTGCAGCATCTAATCTGAGTTGTCCCTGCTTCTTCCAGGCTCAGACAGACTCTTTCAGGAGCCCTTTTGGCCAAACCCAGTGGGATTCACTCCAGCCTAGAGAGCAGAGCTTCAATCTGCTTTAGCCATGGAGTTTTCACGGTCTAAATTATCCTAAAGATTTCTTCATTTTAGTGCAGTTTGTTATTGGGCAGAAATGTACAGTGCTCCTTACCATGTTTATTAAAAAACTGCTGAAAGCACCAGCAAACTCTTTAAAATGGTGAGCTTAGCACTTTCCTCATGGGTGTTTTTTTTTTTATTTATTGCTAATACTATCTGCCCATTGGAGCCAATGGGGTTTTTTCTATATTTCAGTAAACTTAAACCCTGATTTTGTTTTTATAAAACCTGTACCACAAGCTGAATCGGTTTAATGCTGCTTTTAGCAATGGATGGGCTCACAATCTACCTTGTGAGGCAGTATGAAGTTGTCCTTCCAAGCAGACTCACTACCAGCTTCCGAGTACATATTTAGGGTTGGCAGAGGGCCCCCTTCCCCTTGGCTGAGCACAGGGGCACACCAAGCATCTGAGAGGCATAATAACAAAATAAACTCTCTGCCCCAGCCCACAAAGCAGCTGCTCAACTGAGAGAGGCATTGCCAAAGTGTAATGTGGTTTCAGCAGCTTTTGTGGCCCTCTCTCACACCCTGCGTTGGCACAGGCATTGCCACAAAGAGGGAAACACAGAAATCATGCAGAGATTCCATAATTTTTTTTCCTCCTGAATAATTTTTATTAAAGCTTCGCTTCATGTTTGCAGTCTTCCCACGTGGATGCTTTTTCTCAGTCTCAGCTGACTGTTCAAGAGAGGGATCATCTGGGCTCTAACAGAGTCTTCCATCAGGTACGTGACTCTTCAGCTGACTTCAAAAATACCTAAATGCTTGTTTTTTAAGTGATCTCTTATAATAAATGAATATGGGCAGAGGCAAGTCCTCTATTCCCTGTCCTCTTCCATTTCCCCTGTGACTGTGTGACTGTCCCAAATGCCTGCAAGTATTTTTGTTTTGCTGTGTTCAGTAGCATTTGAGGCATTTCTTCTGCCAAATCACTTTTGCTTCTTGAAGCTTTTGGGAAAAGTCCACTGGAATCCCAGTTCTAAGTTTTAAAGGCTTTTCCACAGTATTGGAATAAAAAACTTACTCATTGAAGTTGATTGTCTTGAGAGCATTGTTCCTTTGCTTTTTGAGAAAAAATCAAACCTCACCTTCGTTTTCAAGCTTGACAAATATGTTTCTATGCTTCCATGAGGAGAAAAATTTCACAGGTTTATGTGAGTTGTAGCTTTAGCTCTCTGGACCTTATTCTGCATTTCACAGTGCATAGTTGATCTATTTCATATCTATTTCAAATAATTTTTTTTATTATTTTCCAAAGAAACAGTCTACCTGAAAAAGTTATTTGCTACTAAGAGTGTGACTTCTCTGACTTGAGATATTCGAGACATTGATAAAAGACATACAAGACATTCATAAAACTGCACCCTTAAATGACTGTAATGAACAAATGATATAGAAATGTTTTGCAAATAATAAATGGGAGAAGTTAGGAAGGACTAATAATCCTGGATTATTTAAATGAGCATAAGCATTTATTTTTAAGCAAAGTTTGCTGAGAGCTTGCCTTTTCCTCACTAATAAGGAGTGTAACAAAGGGGTCCAGTCAAATTGAGCTCCATAGGAAATGAGTGGGAAGGAAATAGGGAAAAACCAGTGCAGGGAAGACTTCCCACTGTGTCTACCCCAGGTGTTTGGCAGCAGTCCAGTCCCAGTTTCTCTTCTGCCACTGGGAATAGTTAATGATATTTTCTGCCACTGACACTTCATGCCTACTTATTACCCTACGTGGGCTTTATTTTCTGCACTCGCAGGAGTCCTGCTGTCTGGAATGACTGCTGGGCTTCCAAACCCAACCACCCTTTGCAACTGAAGCAGTCGCTGCTCTGATGCTGGATGAAAGTGTTCTTGTGAGGAATCTCATTCCCTAAAATGTGCTGGATTGCCCAGACAACCTCCTGCTACCCATTAGTACAGCTGGAGTTTCCTTAGTATCTGCTCATTTCCCCTTTGCCTTTAGGTGTCAGAAGCGAACCACACACATTTTCCAAGGATTTAAATCCCTCTGGTGTTCATAGGTGTGGCACAGAACTTCTTGCTAGGCCATTATGTGACATTTCCTTGTACTTTCTATTTAGAGAGTCGGTCGTGGTGTCCTTTCCCTCCCACATCTGGATGGTCAAGTGAAGCATGGTCTGGCTGCAGATGCTGCAAACCCTCCCCCCTTTGAGAGCAGCCTGCCTCAAATAGCAAATAAGTGCTTGCAGAGTGTCCTCCCCTCTCTTCGGGTGAATTATAAAGCTCCTTGACATCTCATTTGCCTGGTGAACCAGCTTCTCTCTAAGTACCACTGAGAAAGTGTCAGTGCCAAAGTGTTACAAGTGTGTAAGTGTGGGGGAAGAGAGAAAAAGTGTCAATTAGAGATGAGTATGGAAAGATGCTTCATTTTGAAAAGAACCTGTTTTTACCTGCACACATCCTTAACTCAAACCCCACAAGCACTGAGATGCTTGTATTGAAGTAGTACCAGTCAGGACTTCTGGCAAGGACATGGTCGACCAAGCTTGTCCACTGGTTAGTCCATATCCCATCACCTGGGTTCTCCTTGTCTTGGCAACCATGTGCTGGTTTTTGAATATGGCTTTGGTGCTCTTCTGAGACTGGGAGACACTGAGCTTTTTTATCTCCATCCTGCCCCACTTTTGTGAGGACTTTCTCAAAGGATGAGAAATAATAAATAAATTAAGGAATCATTTAGGTTGGAAGAGACCTCTGAAGGACAACCTCTCACTACAAGCAGAGCAAACTTGGAGCAGGCTGCTCACATTATGATCCATTTATCCAGTTCATCTCCCATTCTGGGCTCCAGCTATACAGTGGGAGACAGTGTCACAGGCCCTGCTCAAGGCAAAGTCAATGATGCCCAGTGCTTTTCTCTCACTAGCCAAGCCAATCATTTGATCAGAGAACACAACCAAGTTGTTCAGGCACCATTTGTTGGCATATCCATACTGGTTATTCCAAATCAACTTCCTGTCTTTCACATGGTTTGGGATGGTTTCCGAGAGGAATCATTCCACAGCCCTCCAAGATTGACCAGCATTGGTATAGATAGCCTTCATAGAGTCCATATGCTGAATGAATCTGGAAGATTAATTTCCTTCTCTCATTTATAGAGATTTATCTTTCCATGGTCCAACAGCCTTTAGTGCTTTTGGCAGAATTTGCTGTCTGAATGAGCAGGGTGTTCTAGTGCCCAAGCTTGCTTGTTCTGGCTCAGCACAAAATTGACATAGAGATTATTCAACTAATCCAAAATGAATATATTGCAGCTTTGTCTCTGTGAATATAGCAGTTTTTAATTTTTTATGTTTTTTTCTGCTTGGCAGGAAAATGGAACTCATGGCAATTTTCCCCAATTGAGCCTTCCAGACAGTCTTCCTGAGAGTGATACCAGAGGCGAGACAAAACCATCCAATCTGGAGAGCACCAGCTTTGGGGTCAAACTGCCTATGACAGCTTCAGGTAGAATATCCTTGGATAAACTGATGGACTGGAGTAACAGGCTGTCTGCACAGATGAGGAGTGTGTACAGTCAGGACACTCAGGGACCAGAGGCGCCATGCTAAATGGCTGCTGAAATATTTAGCAATTTAGAACACAGCAATATGGATGGGACTCAGTGATTTCTAATTATCCAGCTTGGGGTAGTACCTAATGGGAGAATGATTTGCCTAACACAAATACAGGAAAGAAACATGCAGTATAAAAAAGAATGTATTTTTGTCTAAGACTTAGGTGGGGTAGGTGACAGCAATATTCTATTACAGGGATAAAACCCTTTCTCACTTGCTTGAGCTGTGTCCCATTTTATTGATGTGGCCTAAATTTCATTTTGGGAGTTCTCAGATCTAGAAAGCTTCTGACAGAATTAATCTATTTCTAGAAAGAGTCTAGGAAAAAAAGTAGTGATCTTTTGCTTTGAAATGATTTAGCATCCCTGCATTGCTGGATGAAGATCTGCCATCGTTTAACAAAACACCCACACATGCATGCAACACATTGATTTATAATGCTCCTGTCTGAATATATAGCCACATTTAAATGATGGGAGTGGAAGTGTTAGGGCAGCTGAAATTCTATGCAGGAAGAATCAGAACTAGGAAAAAGAGCAGATTTGGGCTCTATTTAATCCCTAACCTCAGGCATCTGAGCTTGATGATTTTTATCAGAAAAACAAGTACTTCAAAGCTTTGGTTAACTAGAGATTACTGCTATTTTATAAATATGGCAATCAAACCAATTAAAATGTAACTTTTTATGTAATGTATGGAGCCTGAAGGAGCAGATAGACAACAGATGGGATTTTCAAAAACATCTATATACATAACTTCCTTCACAATTAAATAATTTTTACCTTAGCTCTCTTAAAAGTCTTGCTGACAGATGATGAATGCTTTATTGAACTTAGTACTGCAAGCCAGAAAAAATAAAAAATAAATAGAAATTAATATGAAATTGTAGAAGCAGAGAAATCTTAGTTGGAAGGGACCTCTAACAGCTTTTCTCAGCATCCTGCTCAAAGTGGTGGTCTCTGCTGTGAAATGTTCCATTGTAAAAGCACTTTGCCATCAGGTTTCTAACATTTTATTGATTTTTGATTTTACGTTCTTTTTTTCTGATTTAGAAGCCTTGAAAAATTTTAGAAACCAGTTAACAGTCTATGAGCAAAAAGAAATTTTCAATTATACAGAGCTCTGGTTTCTTGGCCTGGAAGCTAAAAAGATTGAAGGTTTGCCTGAAACCCAGAATAATAATTGTTATGATGATGAGCATGGTTCCTACTTAAAGGTAAGTGGAAAAATTATGGTATTTATTTTGAGCTCAGTAAGTTTGTAGTGATTTTATGCCAACTCTTAAGTGTTGTCTGTGAGATAAATGTTGTTTCTAGAAGATAAATATTCATATAGTGAAAACATGCCTTTAAAGCTCAGGGGAGAATCCACTTTGCATGTCATGCAGGGTTGATGCAAGGTAGGTGGGCTATGAAAGCATCATTTGGGAATTTCCTTGTCACCCTTATTTGATGTAGACTTCACCTGCAGCTCACCCACCATCTGTCATGGACAGCAGACTCACACACACCCGAGCTACTTGGAAGCCTGGTCTTGGTTGTACTCTTTGAATCTGAACTCTTTGTGTTCTTTTGAAGGTTTTACATGACCACATTGCCTACCGCTACGAAGTCTTGGAGGTCATTGGCAAAGGGTCGTTTGGGCAGGTGGCCAAATGCCTGGATCACAAAACCAATGAGTTAGTGGCATTGAAAATAATAAGGAATAAGAAAAGGTGAGATATCTGCTGACTTTAAACCAGTACAATCATCCCTGTTATATAGAGGCAAACTGTGACAACATGAAAAAAGAAAATCAAACCTCCTGAACATTCATTAAACACAGTGAGGGCAGAGTGAGGAAAGAGGATATCAGGAACTGGCCTGGACCCAGAGGAGACACAATCTAGGAAAGCAAGCACAGTTTCTCCAGGCTCACAAGGAGGTCTCTCTATCTGTTGCACAGTGAATACACAACCCAGGTAACCAGCCCTGCAGGACTGAGAGCTGGGAGCATCCCCACAAGGCTCCAAAACCACAGCAATATGCTGGGAGGCTCCTGGCACTCACTTGAACATGAAAAATTCTATGCCGTGGTCCTAAGGAACTTTTTCCTGTTAAGTGGCTGGTTACAAATTTGTGAGCTTGAAGCCGAGTCAATGAAACAGATGTTCAACTGTTCAATTTTCACCCTCAGTGAATACTAAGTGTAAAGATGCTTTTCAAAACGTACTGTCTGACTGTGGTAGGTGTGAAACATGGCCCTGTTCAAGGAAAGTGAAGCATTCATATAGACTTGAGAGCACCAGGATTTTAGTCTGAATGCTCACTGGAAACCTTTGCATTTAAAGGTTTTTTCATACAAGTCAAATTAGGTACCCTGAAGTGTTATGTAAGGCCAGTGTATTTAGACTAGGAATCAACCATAAGAAATCAAAATTACAGTGGTTAACAGGGGTGAATGAAACATTTTAATAATTGTCCCACCTGCTGAGCTTACAGTAAGCTCGTGGTGTTTGTAGCATTTGCAGAAATACAAATGCTACCCTGAGTTGATGTCACCATTTCCATGTCATGTGATATTTCAGATTTCACAGCCAGGCTTTGGTAGAAGTGAAGATCCTTGATGCTCTGCTGAAGAAAGACAAAGATGATACTCACAATATCATCCACATGAAGGAATACTTCTACTTTCGCAATCACTTCTGTATCTCCTTTGAACTGCTGGGGTAAAGTATATTTTCCTTTACAACCACCTTGAGGAGAATTGAAGATCTTGTGCCTTACAAGATTTAATTTTTATGTCTTCTTCAGAAGAATTGGCAGCTAGAAAGGAACACTGTCTAAATACAGACTGCATAACTGAGCCTTTGATCACCCAAGGTGAACTGAAAAAGGCCACGTTCAGACTTCACACAGGCAATGACATGATCCATTCCTTATTTTCTGTGCTGGGTGTTGAAGTCTTCTTCCCCAAAAGACCTGTGAGGAAAAGAGTAAATTCAGGACTGGTAAACTTCAGGGTATATAATTATGAATAATATAAAACAATTTAAAAATAAAACTGCTTCTTGCTTTTTATGAATCTTTGCTGCAGGTCATATTAGGAAGAATTTTGGAGAAGTCAGATCATTTTATTCACCAGCCTCCTTGTAATCAGGGACTCAAACTGGAATTATGGAGGCTACCCACACTTCCCCACCCCTTAGAGTAAAATCCCCACTGCTGCATGTGCTACAGCCCCTGCTGAAGATTCAGCATCATATGAACAGCTTGATCCCAAAGAAACCTCAATCCCTTGTCTTGCTACATGTGAGTGTGTCACTAACAGGCACACAGGGTAAGAGGTGACTCCTCTCCAGGGAAGACACAGACCAGTCTTTTCTGAAAGCTGCTATGGAAACACACAGGGAAATGGGATAGCCGCTATCTTTAGCTCTTTACAGAGGAGTTGAAGACTGGTTGTCATAGAAAAATGTTTGTCTGTTAAAATATTCATTGCCTTTAAAATACCATGAAAAACCTTTCATTAAGTCTTGGCAACTTTAATTCCAAAGGAATGGGCCTTGCCTGCCTCCAGTGGACACTCCAGTGGGGAAGGCAGAAAGTTCCAGTTGGTCATGTCCTTGCAGACGTGTGCTGGTGCTGAGGACACCTCTCACAGGGAAGAATTTATTCCTAATATCCAGTCTAAACCTACTCCTCTCTCAGTTTGAAATCATAGCCCCTTGTCCTATCACTATCACTATCACAAGTCTCTCTCCTTCCTTTTTATAAGCCCCGTAAGGCACTGGAAAGCTGCAATGAGATCTTCCAGAGCCTTCTCTTCTCCAGGCTACAGGGCAGGGCTACTGGAAGGAGCTGATATGTGATGGTCACAGGAAGGAGATAAAAACCTAACAAGACCTGAATTGATGGTGGGGTTATCTAGAAATATTTACTGCTGGTTAAAAACCTTTAGACAGAAATTATTTATTCAAGATGCCAAAGCAAAGAGAAATGACAGCAAAAGGAGACGGAAGAAAATTTATCTCATTTCCAGAATGATTATTGTTCTTGGTTAAAATCAGCACAGCTGCTTAACAGCAGAGAGTTTAGCAACCAATTCACTGATTTTACATCTGCTTTAGATCTGGGAGATGTTTGTGCATATATATCACATGCAGAGCAATATTCTCAGGGAGGAAAATATCTGTCATTTTCCTCTGCATGAGTCCTCCATGTGGGAAGACAAGCTCTTAATGCACTGGAAACTAATCATGCCTTTAAAAATAAATTCCCCAATCTCTTATCTGCTTTCTGTATGCTCCTTCTTTCTCCCCCACAGTATAAATTTGTATGAGCTGATCAAAAAGAACAATTTCCAAGGCTTCAGCCTGTCTTTGATTCGTCACTTCACTCGGGGTGTGCTGAGGTGTTTACAAGTGCTCTACCAGGAAAAAATCATTCACTGTGATCTGAAGCCTGTAAGTACAATCATTTCATCACCTGCTATTCTGTACAGAATAAATGAGCTTATCCTATTCTTTATTGATTGAGAGGAACTGTCAGGAGAAACCCTAAAACCCAGTAGGATGTTTGTACAGAAGCTGTAATTTATTTCTGATTATATTCATGTGCTACAGTCAACTGATTATTACCATTGATTCCATTCATTCACTGAAGCATTAAATGAGATTATTTGGTTGCCAAAATGTATGCAAATATTAATCAAATTCAGGTAATGACTTTTTGCTTAGATAAAAAGAAAAGTACTTGTAAAATTAAATATTTCAAGATGAGGGACATTATAATGTGAGGAGTATTCACAAGGCAGCCTGTTTCAGGTTATCCTGTTGAGTTTATTTAATTTCTTAGGCATAAATATAAAATTAAGTAGCCTAGTAAATGGCAAAGGAATTCTGTAGAACAGTATTTAGGGTGTTCACCTGTTTCTGGAGGAACATCTGTCATCCAATTCCCGCTGCTGTATCTGCTAAGCATTCGTGGTAGGTAAAACATTTCCATTCTCCTTAAGCCCCAAATTTAAATTTTTGCAATTTCCTGAGATTTCTGAAGGATTTTAATTCTATTTTCACTTCAGGTGAAAGTTTCTCTTGGTTTCCCTTTCAAAAGGGCAAATGAACCAATAAAGAAATAAATAAGTTCTCAGGTAAAAATGCTAAGGATAAAGTTCTGTTCTCACTTTGCTAAATGTATCTTGATTTTGAATTCTGAGAAGTCATACACTGTCTGTACCCATTGTCTTGCCAATATCTTTGCCAGACCAATTTGCAGTGAGAAGAGAGGCTTGCAAGATAACCCAAATATCTGAATCAAAACCAATTAACCCAATGGGAAATCTGTTTCCAGGCAGCCACTGACAAGGAATGACATTGGCAGCATCAATTAATGTAGTCTGTATTTAAATAGAGTAACATATTAGTGAAAATGTAGTGAGTTAACTAAAAAGCAATTTTGTTCTCATTCAACAATTGAACAGTTTCATGAATTTATGTTGCCTGAAACTCACATCTGTTATCCCATCTGCCTCCTATGATATTTCTCAACATAAGGTAGAATATGGAGTTTCTCTGGCCTTTATGCTAGGTAATCACTGCCTCCAAAGCCTGGTTTTCCAGTTGATCCTGGTGTTCCAGCTTTGATCAGCTCCCTTGCATTGTGAGGGATTCGGTATTAGAGAGAGTCCTACCATGAACACGAAGGGATATCGAGCTGCAGAGAGGGGATGCTGCTTCCCTGACCAGAGCCAAGAGCACCTGGATTGTGGAAGTCAGTCCTTGCCTTGACTTTCACCAGTAGCAGCTTCTCCTTCCTGCTACATGAAGCATTTCCTTATGAGCTAATCACCCAGGAAACCACTTCATCATTTTTTGGTATCCATCTGGGAAATGTTCAGTCCTTCAAAGCCCTGACATATAATCGCTGTAAAACTGGTTGTTAAAGGTAACCATCTGTCTGCTGAGGAGTGGAGAAGGAAATCCTTCATTTAGACAGACTTTTAATGAGGATAAAACTCAGCTCTGCAGAAGAGAGCTGAAGGCTGTGTTTGCTCATCAGTGCTCATATCCCTCACCTGGCTGTTTAAGGATCACTTCTCCCGCTGGAATTGCAGGCACCCATCTAAGATTCCATAGGACCCTGCCTTGTCCATTTATCCCTCCCTTGAGACCTGTGCATCACACAGGTGGAGAGGGGTGAACTGACATGGAATCTGGAGCAAGCAGTGCAGGGAGGAACTGTGGAGTGTGGCTCCTTCATGAGCCAGGGGCTCTCTGTGCTTACAAAAGGATGGTTCTGGTTAATTTAGCACAGCACAAAGCCAGGTGCACTTTCCTTTTACTAGATAAGCAACCCTGAGTTTTGGGGAGCTCGCTGGGGCCCTGTCTGGCTCACCTGCAGCCTGGGTACCTTTCCAAATCTGCCCTCTGCTTTGCACAAATGCACATTATTGGCTGCCTCCTCGTGTTAGCAAATGCATTCCAAAGGAAGTTGAATTTTGAAGCTCTCATTATGCAGAGAAGTGATTTGCATTCTGATTTTCCTAAGTGCTCACTAACTTAATATGGTGCTAAACCCCTCTTTTCCCTGTGATTTTTTTCTTTTTAGGAGAACATACTATTATACCACAATGGCCAAGGTTCAGTCAAAGTTATTGATTTTGGATCAAGCTGCTATGAAGACCAAAGAGGTTTGCAGAAAAGTCAAGTTGATGTAATTTTCTTAATAAGCTTTCTTAATTTTAAATAATGTGGAAAAACTATTTATTGGATTGGGCTAATATATTGACCTATGCCCCTGATTAGAACCTGATGAACTGTTCAGCCACTGGTGGTGGAGAAAATACTGATAGAGACAAGTAAGATATTACCATTCTTTTTCTTTGTCCCAAGCCTGATCAGCTCCTGTACTCCTGTTGAAATCCAAATTGTACTTTCAGGAGTGGTTAGCTGAAACAAATTTAAGAGGGTAACCCAAATATTTCACTTATCAAGAAGCTTTTCAGGTCCAGAGTGCCTTTCTCAGTGAGATGGTTAAATTATAATTGGTACTTTTTGGATGAATACTACAGGGAGGGAAATGGGAACTGTGCTTTACATTTAGGAACTGTTGATTGATGCAAAGGGAACACCTTCAAATAGGAAAATGAGCATGGATAAGCTGAATCACAGCATTAGTAGAGCAATTTCCTTCAGTGAAACTTGTTGAAAAACAGTTTCTAAATAGAACAGTGGAAAATGTATCACCCATTACTTTTAGGATGGGGTTAGAAAATGTTTCCAGAGCCTATGTGAGCAATCTGTGGATAGACAGATTTATGATGCCTGAACATATGCCACTTTCCTGTGAAATCTGCAATTGACATTTCAGTCCCAACTGTGATATTTTACTTCTTGTCTGATTTTTGATCCAGTGTACACATACGTTCAGAGCCGCTTTTATCGCTCCCCTGAGGTGATTCTTGGTCATCCTTATGCTATGGCTGTTGATATGTGGAGCTTAGGCTGCATCATAGCAGAGCTTTACACAGGCTACCCGCTGTTCCCAGGGGAGAATGAAGCTGACCAACTTGCCTGCATCATGGAGGTAACTTTTGGGATTGGTTTGCATACTCATTTGATAAACTGCACTGCCAGCAACAGAGAAACCTCAAGCAATAATGAAATATGATTTGCTACGGCCTGGCCTTTCAGAGGGAGGTTTAATGCAGCCAAATGGCTCTTTGAGCCAGAAGGTCTCCCCTGAGCCTCTTTTCCTCCAGGCTGAGTCCACCCAACTCCCTCAGCTTCCCCTCATCAGACTTGTGCTCCAGCCCCTTCCCCAGATCCATTCCCTTCTCTGGACATGCTCTAGCCCCTCAATGTCCATCTTGCAGTGACAAGCCCAGAACTGGACACAGGATTCGAGCTGTGGCCTCACCAGTGCCATGGAGAGAGCAACAATCGCTGTCCTGGTCCTGCTGCCACACTATTTTTGATATAAAAATGTGTACAGGCAGCACTAAGAAATCCCTTAATTCCCTCCACAATAAGAGGAAATATTTTCACAGTAAATTGCAAAATTCAACTTCTTTTCACGCGGAGGGCAAAATGACACATCTCACCTGATGGTTGTTGTGTGTCTTTATGAAATGAGGAGTAACTCTATGAATTAATTTTCTCTGAAGGTATTGGGTCTTCCACCAGCTGATTTTATCCAGGCTGCGTCAAGGCGGAGAACATTCTTTGGTAATTTCTTCTGATTATTTTTCCTTGCTGGATCCCTCCCCGGTAGTTAGTCACTAATTAATAGCACTGGTAGAGAGTAGGGTTAGAGACCTTTAGCTAATTCCTAGGTGATAAAAATACTTCCAGGAAGAGGTATGGAAAAAAGCAAAAGGATAAAATGAGGCCTACAAATGAACCTGGAACTCTGCTCTTCATGACTTAGGGGCCTCTAATTGCCAAAGTGATAGGGAAGTTGCTCCTTAAAAATATTGTTCCTAAAAGGAATGCAGTGGGCTTTGGGAACTAATTTACATTGTTCATTTCTCTGTGTATAATTTGGGTTTGGAAATTGCTCAAAGCAAACAAACCAACAAAGTGTACAATGTGGTCTCTAGAATGTAACCAATCCTGCTTGCCACAATTCCAGTAGATTATCAATCCATCAGGGCAAAACTGGAGTTAGTAGGATAGACATGGATACTGTTTATGCAATTTTTTTAAAGTGTTCAGTGAAGGTTCTTAATGTAATTTCTTTTGAGCATGTCTTTATTTTTTTAAGATTCAAAAGGTTTTCCTAAATCCGTAACTAACAGCAAGGGGAAAAAGAGGTGCCCAGACTCCAAGGATCTCAGCACAGTGCTGAACACCCATGATGCAGGTTTCTTGGACTTTTTGAAAGGATGCCTAATGTGAGTTCAGACTGTATGCAACAAGCTAGTTTTGACTTTGCTTTCATTCTCTTGTGCCTTTCAAATCTTTGTATCTCTTGGGTTTGGTTTTATATTTTTTGATGGGGTGTTTTGGGTTTGTTTTGTTTTGTTTTCCACATGGCATCATTTGTATAACTATTATTATTGACACTTTGCTGTGTCTTCTTTAGCACTGCCTTCAAATTTCTTTCTAGCAGTTCAGTAGCACTTTCCTAAAGAACTTCTAAAGAAACTGCTAACTTGTGGTTACATGGGGAAGGAAGAAAAAATCATCCCACTCTGTTTCACAAGAAGGTTGCTTTCAATGTTCTCTGTTTGCCAAGTCTGTGAATCATTGATCCATTTTTGGTTTGCTGGTTGAATCAGAACTTTCAGAAAATAATTTCAGTGGAGCAAAAAACCAGACCTTAAACAAGTAATTTTGGGTCCCTACCCTAATAGAACCAGGAACTGCATTTAAAAATGGTTTGATGCTGCAGAGAGTTTGATCAGCACAGTGCTGACGTAAATAGATTTTGAAAGATGGAGAAGATCGCATAAGATTTTTCCATGGTTTTGGGATAAAAAGACAAATTTTTTTTTTTTTCAAAAATATGTCCTCATGACCTAACTTTCAAAAGACAAGGCTGAATCTTTTGCCTTGTACTAATTTTCAGTTAGAAATAGTTGAATAATTATTTGTCTCCCGTGGATTTAAGGTGGGAGCCTTCCCTGCGCATGACTCCCGATGAAGCGATGAAACATGCATGGATCCAGGAGCCAAAAATATTCTGGAAAACACAAGCTCCAAGGAAGATGAGTGATGGCTCATTCTCTGTACTGGAAAATAGAAGAGAGACAATTCGTAAGCATGTTCTACCTCAGAATTAAGTGCATTTATATCAGTGTTTGTTTCTTTGTGTTTAGTGTCATCTGCCTGGAGTATGGGGAGGTGAAAGTGTGGAGGTAATGGATGACCACTGAAATGTGGTGGGTAAAAGCACCATTCCTCACTTGTATAGGACTGCATGCCTTATGTTTTAGCTCAGCTGCCTGCAAGAAGACTGGAAGTGCTGAAGATTCACATGGAAAGCCCTTTTCCCTGCTGAGAGCAAAATAGTACCTGACACCACACCACAGTGCACCTCACTTTCAGAGCAAACAAATGCAGCAGTGGGGGTTGTAAGATCCCAGAGAAAACTTTCACCTGATTTGCTGGGATTTGCTGGGAGTTTGTGTAAATCCTGTGTTTTATCTGCTGTTAAGTATCTGCAGTCTTAACCCTCTCATTTTAATGATTTATTATTGCAGAGAATCTCTGGAAGAATGCAGCTGACAAAGTGAGAAGTGAACTGGCTGACAGACTGACTCCCTTCACAGGCACAGCAGAAAGTGATGTGCAGAACACAAGGAAGCATGCTATTCCAGAGAAATATTTGGAAAACCAGATGGAAAAGCCTAATAAATACAATCAAGCAGAAAACAGTGGTGAAAGAGCTCTTCCAAAAACTTCTCTTTTTTTCCCACCAATTAAGTAACGCACAGCACAAGCTATGATTGGCTCAGTTGCATCCCTAGTATATTTTGTAGGTATTATTTGTACTCAGGAATATAAGATATATCTGTCTGTTCATGGGTTGTGCACATTGTAAGTATATTTAATGTCCTTTTTACCCTGAAATCATCTAGACAACCAAAACAGAATTTGAAAACTATTCCTTTTCCTTATCTACATTCTTGTGATCAGAGATTCTTCACAACCAGCAGCAATAAAATGGAGACCGTGGAGGTGGAGAGTGGCTTATTCTTGGTGTTATAACAGACTTTTGAATTTTATATTTTCCTGGATCTAAAAGAACAGATGTGTTGACTGAAGAATCTGAATCCTTTTACTTACAGCAGCCTAAGTCAGGAATAATTCATGGATGAGATTACTGGATTTACTTATGTATAAAAAAAAAAAGAGAAATCAAACCCAGCATCCTAATTTTCCTCTTTCTCCATCTTCCTCTTTTTATAGTGAATCCGCTAGATGGAAACCATTGTCACACCTTCCTAGCAGATTTAGAAATGTAAATTATGCTCTTTAGCTCTCTAGCAACAACAAAGCAGAGTGGTATTCTGGGCCCATTTCTGCAGTGACTCAACAGGAAGAATGGATTAAAGCAAGCTGGTTTGATTTGGGAAAATTGTCCTTCATGGGAAGTTTAACTTAATAACCTGAAAATCCCCAACAAAAGCCAAATGGATTTCTATGAACCATATGTCTTATGTGTTTAATGTGTTTAATTTAGGTATTCCGCTCTTTGAACAACAGACTGTCATTTCACTGCATTTGTAAAGCACCCACCTCATTACACCTCTTACATTTTCTGGAGCTTATAGCTAGAAATTCAGTTGAAAAGGAATAACGATAAAATTGTCCTACCAAAAGCAGCTGCTACTTTAGCAGTGACACTGCAGCAGCCCCAAGGGAAAGAGGTGTTCAGAGGTGTTTAGAGTCACCATAGCAGCAAACTCCCACAGGCACTTTTGCAAAAGGAAAATCCAAAGGATATGGAAATGGTCCTCAAACAGTTCCAGTGTTACAGGAGTAAACACGCCACCTGACAGGTACAG
The DNA here is from genome assembly GCA_034509425.1 of Eopsaltria australis. Classification (NCBI taxonomy): domain Eukaryota; kingdom Metazoa; phylum Chordata; class Aves; order Passeriformes; family Petroicidae; genus Eopsaltria; species Eopsaltria australis. The sequence goes on along the minus strand of JAVTVJ010011209.1, from coordinate 9,766 downwards.
CTGAATCAGTTAATGGTAGAAGTCACCTCAGGGAAAATGGACTACTGTGATCACCCCCTCAGCTTCAGACAAATCATAGGGCTCCTGAAGAAACACCTGGAAAATGAGTGACCCAAGAAGGGCAACAGCCCATTATTTTTGAGGGTAATTGAGTGGAGAATTACAAGGGTATTTTGGCAGACAAATATCATCCTGCTGTGATGCAGACATTCCTGACAAGCAGGCCAGCTTGCAGTGCCAGAATTATCTCTACCTCTGGTTTCAGAGAGACTCCTTTGCAGCTGAACCCTCCTGGAGACCATAAAATGCTCCCATTCCCATTCTTCAGCAGACTGATGTACTGGGAAAAATGAATTCTGTTCTGCACCATGTTATGGCACAGCACAGCCAGGGTGGGTGCACTGCAGAGTGTGGACAGAGCCCTCATCACATTTCTCAGACCCTTGGAACAATAATTTACTGTTTTGGTGCAGTTGCTGCTCATTCTTCATCTACTCTGTCACATTCCCTTCACTGCTTAGGCTGCTCCAAGTTAGAATATCTGATTCTCACAATTGTGCACTTGGGTATTTGCCTGCTCTAGCTCAGGGACAAGGTTTGGGGGCAAATATATCAAGGTGCCTTTGACACCTGGAGTGGATGTCACCCTAATGAAGGTGTAAACGTCATTTGATAAATGGGCTTCTGTGCCAGAGTCATATTTTCTTCACAATTAGTACATTTCAATAGCTCTTTGTAGGAAGCATCATCATATTATTTCTCATGGCATAATCTGATGGGTTTTCCAAGGCATTCAGTGTTGAGGGAAAAGTGGCAAAGTCATCTGAACCTGTAATTCAGTTTGATCATCCTTCCATACAGAAGGCAGATGGATGGCATTTCACTGTAGCTGCCATGAATTTGCTGTCTTCCTTTCCTTGCTGACCTGCTGTTCTAATTCCTACAGCTTGAAAGCTGCATTTCCACCTTCTTGAAAGCTGGTAATTTCCACCTTCAAAATCTTTCCTAATAAGGACTCTTTTGGATAACTGTTGGATTTTTTTCAGAGATGACAGAAATAAATAGAAATTACTTGGCAGAAATATCTAGCCCCGAGATATTACTGCTTTCACATTCCTCTCAGAAACAAGTAGATCCATCAGACACAGGTAGCATCCTCATCTCTATGCCATTTGAAAGGAGATAATGAGAAAATTCTCTGTGTAAGAGAACAACCTACAAAATGCTGAGAAGAATCCTCTGACTCATGCTCAGCTTGAGCCACCCTCAGACTTTCATGACGCAGACTCACAGAGAAAAGAAGCTCTGATAATTTGCTTTCTTGAAAAGCCCAATCCCTGCACCATGTTTTGTTTCTCTATGTATTTTTAACCACATTTGCCAAGAAAATGAGGTGGCTGCTTTCTTGTCCATCTCTGCACATTGGCATATCTGTCTTGCCTAGTGGAAGGTGTCCCTGCCCACGGCAGGAGGGTTGAAATGAGATGATCTTTAAGGTCCCCTTTAACCCAAACCATTCTATGATTTTATGATTCTGTCTTCCAGTTGTTGGGCATTTTTACAGCACAGATAAGTAATTAGGGGTGTAAGGCTGGCAGGGGAGGGGGGTATCACAGTATGGAGAAGTTCTAGGAATCCATGTCAATGAGTTGAAGAGAATGTGCAGGGACCAGCACTGTTGCAGCAGCGGGTATTTACAGGATGTCAGATACAGATCTTTAGGTAATCAAGCTATGAGGACACAAAGGCTCAGTGACCAAGCTGTTAGAACGCTTCTGTCTCTGAAACCTCATTACCAAACTGTTGTCTGTAAATAACAACCTTTCTGGAATTGAATGCTTTCTGCATAATTGCACTTCACCACTGCTCCTGAGAGGCTGCATGGGTATAACTGCGATACATCAAATGCAGAGCCCACAGTGTTGGCCTTCAAAAGAAGAGCCTCTCCTGATTACTCCTGATCTACCGTGCAAGGATTTACCAGCAGGCATCGATTTCTGCAGCTCTGGGTGTGCCTGTGCCTTCCTATTTGCTATGTGAGACAAGTAAAGCCAACTTGTCAGCCTGGGAACTGCTCATCTTTGACCCTCTCTGAGCTTTCAGATGACAAGTCTGTCCTGAAAACAGCTATGTAGACACTGTTTATATTTGTTCCAAAATGCTTTTATCCATCACCTGGGATGCCCCTGCCTTCAACAGTATTTTTGACACCCCTTTGAAGCTTGAGAGGGGAAAGGGGGAAAAAGAGCCACAGTCCTACAATTCCCCATTCCCTAAATATCTCTCACACGCTGATGCATCTGTCCCTGCTAACCCACTTTACAAATTACTTATTATAAAGAGAATCTCCACCTCTCTAGCATCATAGGTTTTTTGGGCATCCAGGATTTTCGGCCTGTGAAGAAGGAAAGGACTTTTCACAGCTGCAGTGGGACAACTCCTGGAACAGGAGGATTTGTGCAACACAGCTGTGGACAAACAAGCCCAGAGAAGTGAAAGCTGAGAAATTTCATTAAGCAAAGGTGAAATCTTTTCACAAGGCAGCTTGTGAAAAAATCTCCCTTATGCTACCCTCTTTTCCTTCAGGATTGCATGTGTTACTCAACAAGGAGCTTTACATCTCATCTGCTGCTTCCATATGATCCGTAGGATTTGGTAGAAGTAGCCCTGCAGATGTGTGGCAGAAGGTGAGTCAGCTTGGCACCATCTTCCACAAGGGCTATAGTTTTTAGAAATAAAGAGGATCTGGGATGGATTCAAACATGGAAAAGAGGGCTGTCAAAGAAGTTAGGAGCTGAATGTAAGGATATTTTTAGCCTGGCTACCAAAAGTTCAAGTTCTCACTCTGTTAGAATATCTATCTGGGTATCAGCTTTCAGACATTTTTAAACCCAGTTTCTTTTTAAGTTGAATTTTTTGTTAAAATTTGCCCTGAAAGAACAAGCAGAGGTGTTAAATAACCTCACCAGAATGCAAATATTGTGAAATGATATGACATTGCTTCAACTGGTTCTATATAACAGGATTCTGCTGCATCCTGCACTGCAACAGGGAGTTGCTGAGCTGGGGAGGTGTGGGGTGGAAGTTGGCTGTGAGTCAGGGACGTGTGTGCTGCCAGCAAAGGATTTCAGCAGTGGGATAGTCAGGGCTGTTTTGAGAGTACTGGGCATAGCATTTTCCTTCTTCTTCACCTCCTGAGTTTGCTGCACATCATCATAATCCTCAGAGAGAAAACTCTCTTGAAACTTCACTGCTTTCCTCTCCTGTCTGTCTCTGTTGCCTGAGGCAGATCTTCAGAGGTGCCATTGTATCCTGTGGTTCTGACTCTCCTCTTTCTTTTCACACTTGGCTCCTGTACCAGCATTTAGTATTCCAAAGGAAGCAGATTTTATCTTCCTCCCTCTTCTCAGGTCATCTATAATTTTAAAATCTTCCCTGGCATGCTACTCACTGCCAAACTGTGGTATCTTCCTGCTCCTGCACATCTCTCCCACGCCCCTCAGCAGTGCCATGCAAACACCAGCACATTCTGTTCCACCCAGGAGACCATGTAACTCCAATCCTTGTCACACAGCTAAACCACTTTTCCTTGTAATTCCAGGACAGTTGCACATTCTAGCAGCATCTCAGTTGCATCCTCCAATCTCACACTCTGCTCCACGTGAGGAAGGGATTTTCTGCCTAAAGCAGAGAACAAGCAACAGTGAAAATTTCTCACATGGGCAGCTCTGAAAGATGCAGATTCCCTTGCCTTTTTCCCTCCCCACTTAATGATTAATTCTGTCTTTGGTTCATCTCCCAGAGGGGCCAAAGTCTCTCAGTTTTGATATCCCTGTGCTGTCCTAATCTTCAAATACTCAATTTGCATTACTGTTATCCTTCAGCCCTGCATGGTTCCCCCGAACAGCGTCTTGGGCATCTCTGGAGCAGACAGTATTAAAAAAGTCAGCATTTTATTGGAGAAGTGAAATAAGAAACCATAAATATACTTGCTGTCTAAAGCAGGACTGTCAACAACATGACCTGGGATTCAAGAGATCTGTATACAATTTGATCTCTTTAAATCCTATCCCTGAGGATCAGATCAGGTAACTCTTTCTCTGTTGTTCATCTGTTCTTCCAACACTTGTCCCAGAAAAATAAAGCAAGTGGCTTTTCTACATTTTCCCTGCAAGTTAATAGGAATAAACTACCATGTCCTCAAAAATCCACAGATCTGGGATAAGTTTTGTAGTGGATTATGCAATTGGGCAAATTGGAGATGATGGACAAGGCACTTCCTGGCAGAACTGGTTAGAAACCAGCTGAGGGTCTTTGTTTTTATGTCACTAAACTGAAAGGTCTCAGGTAGCACAAAAGATGATGCACTTTTCTCCTTGACTCACTCCCACCAAGGTTTAGCATATGGAGCAGAGGCATTTTTCTTATTCTACTCTCCCAGATTGCTATCACAGGAGCCCTTTTCATGTGCCAAAACAGCTTACTCTGATAAGCCATGGCATTAAGATTCAGCCTGTTTCCAACAAATTTGTCCAAAATGATCCCACCACAGTGGCACAACCAGGGTTCATTTCAGAATCTGCAATGGCAAGACAAGTTCGTCAGAAGAGCCCTTTTCCCTTGGTGAGGAGAGCCAACATTCCCCCTGTCCTGGGTTAGTCAGGAGGGGTCAAAATCTAGGAAGTGACCTATGCTGCAGGAAGGGATATAACTTCCTTCCTGGGAGAGAGAGCCAGTAGCTAGGTAGTTTTAAGGATTGATGTGTAGGTGAACAAATTAAAAAGTTGGTCTGCCTTCGAGGAAAGAACCATATATAAGCAAAGACCCTCTAAGACTCTTCTTCTTTTTCCTGCTGCTGTTCAAAGAGAAGCATCTCCCTGCTTCTCTCTCCAGTAAGGCTGGGCCCTTCCCTTCCCCCAGAGGGAGGTGGGGGGGGAAAGGGATGTTTGGAATGGCCATGTAGCTGCAGCTGGGCATGGGGGAGGAACCAGATGGAATTTTTGGCAGATACAGTTCAGCCGACATATCAGCTACACTAGACAGGGCCAGGCCCCTGCTCCGGGCCAGACTCCATCCAGTTCGGGCCAGGCCCTGCCCTGTCACCTCAGGCCCGGTCGGCCCTACCAGGCTGAGCCAACTTCCCAGAGCCAGGCCACAGAGACTCTGAGAGCTTCTGCCATCCAGCTCAGACCTTTTCAAACAGCCCGGCAGAGAGCACGTGATCGTCACACTGCCGGGAGGAGAGAGAGAGAGAGATTAACCCTATCCATGCCTGGACTAAACTTCCAGACACCCATCCTTCCTTGCAGAGAGAGAGGAACGAGTGAGGACATCTACATAAATGCAGAATAGAGACTTTACAGTCAGTGAGGAAAGCAGAACCGATGCCTAGAGGGAGGTGTAAGAGAAGTGCTTTGAGAGTGAAGCTGAAAATTCTTTTGGAGAACCATGGTTGGGGACTGAGCTAATAAATTCCCTGTAATATATGAAGAAATAGTCCAAAGGGGGGATGTGAGGTTTCTAATTGCAGCCAGTGACCTGAAATACCTGGGTAAAGAAAAGTAGGTGTTGAAAAAGTACAGCCGGATGAGAAACTTGAACCAAGAGAGAGGAGAGGCTGTGACCCAGAGCCCTGGTCCCAGGGGAATACCAGAGAACTTGTGTTGTCAGGAGAACCTGTGTTGCTCAGCACAGAAGAAGGGATTTTCTTTGTTGCTGCAATTGAACTGTGCATCCTTAAAACAGGTACCCTGTGGACTGTTCATGACCCACCATAGTGGCTGTGGGAAGGCTACTGGTATGGGGGGGAGGGGGGGAATCCACCACCAGCAGATCTTTCTTCCGGGCGGCGGCTGATGGTGAGGCTAAAGACCCATAGAAAACTATATTTTGCTTACAGAAAATCCATGGTATAAACAAAAGAGACTTCTCTCCCTAAATGAACTGAAACAAGAGCTATTTCTGAGGTGGTAAACTGACTGGAGGCTGAAGTGTTGTCTTTTGTGTGTTGTCAGGGAGAATGAAATGGAGAGGTGGGGGAAGGAGGGGTGGTCTGAGGAGTTTGTTCTGGTTGGCTTTTTTTGTGTTTTTCCCCTTTGTCTTAGGTGTATTAATAAACTTTTTTATGCTCTATAAAGTTTGAGCTTGCTTTGTCTACTCCTAATCCTCATCTCACAGCAAACATCAGGTAAATTTTGGTAAGTGTGCTGGCATTTGGCCAGACCTCGAATAGGCGAACTGAAAACCACTACACCCCCCCCTCTGAGGAGTGCTGGGTTGGAGGTAAACACTTTTTTGCCTTGTTTTGGTTTTGTAGTACAAAACAGCTGTTAGAAATGTTTAAAGATGTATATGAGATGGCTTAGTACAGTTTCACTCAGGCAAGGTGCCAGAGCATGTTATGTAAAGTGTTGATCTTTCCTACATTTTAAATTGAATATAGAACAGTCAGGTTCCAGCCCTCTTTCCTGGCAACAGGCCCAGCCTCAGGCACTTCCATTTAAACTGGGCCCCTCATAGCTGCCCAAGGTGACAGCAAGACTCAAAGACTGCAGTGGTGATGGTGATGTTCTCAGGAATCAAGAGAATGCTCTTCCTCTTGTTCCTGCCATGCTTTTGTTCTGGCCGGGTTGCACCTCCATTCCTGCATTTCCCTACCTTCCTGGAACCTTCCAGCATGTTCTATCTCCTCTGGGACCACAAGGAACAGGAGCTGATGGGGTTGAGCTGCACATCCACACATCCACACAACTGGCTGGGTGACATCTGGCTTCAGCCCTCATGGAGAGCTGCCTGGATCTGACATTGTGACAGGAGGTGCCTTCCGAAATGGCAGCATCTGCTTCTCTGTAAGTTTAACAGATTTCCTCTTCATCCCCCTTTGCCAAAGATCATGCTCCAAATATGTTGAAAAAAAGGTATATTGAAAGGCTAAGAGGATTGGGAATCTTCAGCATGGAAAGGCTGAGGGAATTGGGATTTTTCAGCCTGGAAGATAGAAGGATTTGGGGTCACCTCATTGTGGCCTTCCAGTGCTTGAAGGGAGCCCACAGGAAAGATGGAGAGAGACTCTTTACAAAGGATGGGGTGACAGGACAAGGGAGAATGGCTTCACACGGACAGAGAGGAGGTTTAGATTGGATATGAGGAAGAAATTGTTCCCTGTGAGGGTGGTGAGGCTCTAGCACACTGAAATATGTCAGGCATAGGATAGAACATCCTTGGGAATTCTTGTTTTTTCTACTGTCAGGCAACCACTAAGTATAGACGCCTGATGTTAAAGCAGCTGGAGTTTAGAAGGGGAAAATGCCACCAAAGCTGCTAAATAAAAACCAGGCTGTTGTTTTGCTTTGCTTTAATTATAAAAGAGAAACAGGCAGCTTAATGTTATCCAGATACAGAGAGAAAGAGCTTCTAACAGTAAAGTGCTTGCAAGTTGCAGTGGTTTTACTTTGTTCAGCTGTTTTCAGTTCCTCTTTCACACAACAGTAGAATATATCGTGACATTTGTCTAAAAATGGGTGAACTTTGGAGGGAGTGAGGTAGTCAGCCTTCCTTATGGTCATCTTTTGGTTGCAAAACGATTCTTGTCATAATCACTTTTTAAATATTTTTTGGATTGTAACCCAGACAGGGACCTTTTGGCTGTGAATCACTGCAGGAAAAATAGAAACACTTGTTCTTATATTTTTAGTAATAATTTTTAAAAAGTGATTTGGGGTAAACCCAAAGCATTTAATTTCTCCTAAAAGAACATCCTGAAAGGAAAAATTGAAGAGTTTGATTTCAAAAGTATGAAACAATCCATTTTTTTCAGAAAATACATTTAACATTCACAATGATTTTTTCTTCCTTGGTAGTGGAAAATCTTTGTTTATATTAGAAAATTATTTTGGTCCCACAAAAGTTACAGGTTTTCCTTGGTTTTTGTTTTGATTCTCCTTTTTACTACAACAAAAAAAAGGTCATTATCTGAGTATTGTCAAGGGGTGAAAAACCAGACGAAAAGGCTTGTTTTAACAAAGGAGGGTTGTTTTCCCAAGTGTTTCCTGCATTCCTCTTTAATAATGTATATTTCATTTTAAATATTTTATCTGTTTCAGAGTAGCTGATTTGCAGACTACTAGTCTTTCAATTTGGATCTTGTAATGACATCTTTACCAAACCTGGTTTCTTGCTGAGGTACAGAGACCCATCTGACTCAACTGAGCCCAAAAGATTCTTCACCTCTGATCTGAGGCTGCACAATGTAAGTATTGGACGAGAGCCTGGTATGTTCAAAATTTCTCCTTCTTCTGTCTTTCTTCATCATGGCCACACTGAGTTTGGGATTGCACAGGCCAAAAGATGGACATGACTGGTTTTGGAAACATGGAAATAGAGCTGGCAAGAGTAGGAATGAAGTGGGAGTGTGAGGGGTTATTTGTTAGGAAAATGCTGTCAGATGTTGCCTATGCCCTTAGGTAGAGTTTAGGAAGCCAAACACAGACTGGTGCTAATAAATTGCAACAGAATTATTAACACAGACATCTCATTATTAATACAGACATACAGGGCCATTATCCCACCCATATAGGCCCACATTAAAATATCTTTAATTTACTGAAGATATTTACTGCTCCCCATCACAGTTTTGTGGGAAATACACAATACCACTGAGAAATAATGAGTATACATTTAAATGCTGAAAAGCATGGCTAAGTGCTCAGAAATTACAATACAAACTACCCTCTGTGCTATCTCCAGTATTAAGTTATGCAGCATCTCAGTATCACATAAAAGGATTTACAAGGGGAGCTGGAGCCCCCTTTAACTTACTGTCCTGGATTGACTGTAAGATGCTTGTATCCCCAATCATCTGTCCTGCTTATGCCGGGTATTAAGTTCTGTAGCTTTAAGTTAGGCCCAGAGAGACAGAGAGAGTGAAGAGAGTAAAGGGGGGGAGAGAAAACACGCACAGTTTGTCTACGGGAGTTACACCTTACTCCCTCCGGAAATTCCTTCAGAGACTGCGTTCAAAGCGGAGACAGAAAAATAGAGGTAAGCTCTCTGTGTGCTCTCAGAGTTCGCAGCGGAGTGCTCTCGGAGATCTCATGGCTATTGCAGGGAGAGAGAGACTTTGTTTCTTTTGCTGGCTTTTTTTCTCTTCTCCTGGGACTGGTCAGCATCTCTGTGGTCCAAGACATCAGGACAATCCCCCGGGGGCCCCCCGACTGCAGCTGGGCCTGGCCATCGTCCCCAGCCTCTGGAGGGACTGAGGCTGACACAGCCACACCCACAGAAGGACTCTCTGGATCCACCATCTCTTCGGAGAAAGGAGAGGTTTCATTGTTTTATATCATTCAATTTTTTTCCATACTTGTGAATATTCTGCTTGCTAAATAAATAGTTTTTTCCACTTTTTTCTCTAAGGAAATCTTTTCCCGAACCGATTTGGGGGAGGGGTAGCTGGAATTGGCTTGTCTAGAGGAGACCCCCTCGGAGGTTTCCTCCTAACATTTGCCCTAAACTAGGACACTTACCCCCATGGTATTTGCACCATCCTTGTCAAATGGAGTTCAAAAGCACCACCTCACTGGGGCACTGCACCTTCCTTCTTCAAAAAGCACCGGCCCACAGAGTCAGCACTCCCTCAAGACACAGCAGAACCTGCTGATCAGTGTAGGCAGTATTCCAGAGGAAAGAGGGGGCACTATTTTTATGGCAAAATTTGTGGTACTGGTGTTATCATGTGCTTGTCACTCCAGGAAGCTGTCAATAAAAACTT
>JAVTVJ010011208.1:0-90323 GCA_034509425.1 Eopsaltria australis | reverse complement strand
GCCCCCACTGAGGTCTCCACCTCTCGCGCCACCCACTCCGAAGTTCCCGCCCCCAGGCATCCGGTTTCCCATGCCTCCCCTTCCGGTTCCCCCAATATAGAACCCGGAAGGGGGAGGGCCAAGGCCTACCGGAAGTCACATCGAGAACCCGGAGGCCCTTTAGGGAAGCAGGCCCAGACCCAGGCCCCCTCTAGCTCAGTCCATCTAAACCCCGAGGACCTGGGAGCCGAGGTCAAAACATCTGAAGGGAACAATGAAGTTTTTGCAGCCCCGGTGCAGTTCGGGGGTGGAAGAGGGGGACAAGGACACAAATGGGAGCCAATCCCAACCAATAGTATTAACAACTTGTGCAAAGCTATTGGTGATTACAGGCTTGAGTCACCAGTGACTCAAGGCATGCTGAAGGCAACCTTTCGGTCAAGTATACTGGTTCCAGAGGACATTAAACTGATCATGGAAAGTATATTATTAGACACTCAATATTGGGTTTGGGATCGGGCATGGCGCAGGCTGCTCATGGAATTGCTAGAGCAGTATAAAGGGAAAGAAAACCGCGCGAATATTACAATGGACCATTTAAGTGGAGAGGGAGATTTCAGTACAGGACAAAAGCAGGCTGAGAAAATCACAAAAGACGTGTTATTAGACATTCAGCAAGCGGCGCTGAGAGTCCTGCTAACACTACCAACAACAGCAGTGCCCTCAGAAGGGTATGCAGCAATCATGCAAGGGCCCACTGAGGGATTCTCAGACTTTGTGGAAAGGATAAAGGCAGCCCTTGCCAAACAAGTTGAAGATCCTGTCAATCAGAGGCAAATTTTAGGATCTTTAGCATTATCAAATGCTAATGCAGACTGTAAGGCTGTACTGAGAACACTCCCACGAATACCAAAGCCGACCATCGAAATTATGGTAGAAGCATGCGCAGAGGTTGTTCCATCTGTACCTCCTCCATCAGCCCCTCCAACCCAAATTTCAAAGAAGGGATTTGTGTCAGCACCAGCAACTAACACAGGAGTTGCGGGACAATCAAAGTGCTTTAATTGCGGGAGCCCACATCACTTTGCTCGCAGTTGTCCGAAACCTTGGAAAACTAACTACTCTTTTCCTAAGTCTCCCGCAGGTCCTGGAGTGGCACACTGCCCGTGTGCACACCAACCACCACCAGTGAAAAACGGGCAGTGGAGCGCGGATCAGTACCGCGTGATGACACAAAATTAAATGCTGTCACCACCAATCCACCGGCCGCTCCAGAGGATCCTGCTGCTATAACACCAACAGAGAGAGGAGACGTTCCGAGGCCCTGGGGCAAGAAACTAAATCTAGTAAGTGCGGCTCCCCAACGTATAACAACCACACATTTCATCCGAGTTAAAGTACATTTGCAAGCTGTCATTTTTAACCGGACAGACCTTTTAATAATCGGGAATGCGGAAAAAGGGCCTCCTGGTGTGTTTATACTTCCAGAAGTTGTTACCGTCTTCCCAGGAGACGCCTTTGAGATTCATGTTTGCTGCAATAATCCTCCGTGGTTTATCCCGAGAGGACAATGGCTGGCCAACGCCATCCCTCTCCCATCATACTGGGAACGGCAAAGACGCACTCCTGCAGTGTGTTGGACACAGATAGTGGGCACAGACCGACCCCGAATCAGCTGCCGTCTTAACAACGGCGGGTCGACGGTACAAAGAAGCGGGATGCTAGACACCGGCTCAGACGTCACAATAATTGCTGAGTCGGAGTGACCACCTCAGTGGGGCCTCCACCCTGCTGAGGGAAAGATAACTGGAGTTGGGGGGTCCACGTCCTCACAGAGGAGCACCAACAATATAGTGATTGAAGGGCCCGACGGGCACACAGCCACCATTCGCCCATTTATGGTTCCTTCTGGCTTTACTCTGTGGGGACGAGATCTTCTTTCTCAGTGGGGGACTCGCTTGGAAATTCCTGCACCCCCGGCGCAGGGTTTCTAATTGGGGCCACTGAGGGGCGCGACACCCACACCGTGCCACGCTTGTCGTAGACAACTAATAAGCCTGTGCGGGTGAAACAGTGGCCCCTTAAAAAGGAAAAACTGAGCCCCCTCGAGTCCCTCGTGGAGGAGCAACTTTCCAAGGGACATGTTGTTCCATCTGACAGCCCTTGGAACTCCCCGGTTTTTGTTATTCGTAAGTCTGGCAAGAACCGGTGGAGGCTCCTCCACGATCTGAGAGAGATAAATAAAGTCATTGTAGACATGGGACCCCTCCAACCAGGCCTACCATCGCCTGCTATGCTCCCAAGACAATGGCCACTGGCAGTAATTGATATTAAAGATTGCTTCTTCAGTATTCTGCTTCACCCAGAGGACGCACCAAGATTTGCGTTCTCGGTACCGTCGACCAATAGGGAGGCTCCCCAGCGACGCTACCACTGGACCGTCCTCCCGCAAGGGATGAAAAATTCACCTGTAATTTGCCAGTGGTACATCGCTCGGATCTTGTCACCTGTCAGACGAGCCTTCCCTAAATCCGTGATATACCACTATATGGACGATGTGTTGGTCTGTGCCCCATCAGAAGATTATTTTAAAAAGACTCTAGATCAGACTGTGAATGCCATCCAAAGTGCCGGGATGGAAATCCATCCTGATAAAGTGCAGCGTACCTGCCCATGGACCTATCTTGGCATCCGAGTGAGCGAGAGGACCGTCGCACCCCAGCAGCTCACCATCAAAGACGAGCCCAAAACCCTCCGCAAACTGCACCAACTCTGTGGATCTATCAATTGGGTTAGTCCACTGCTGGGGCTGACGACGGCAGACCTCGCCCCCTTATTCCATCTTCTCAAGGGCGGCAAGGGACTAGACTCACCGCGTGAACTCACTCCGGATGCCAGGGAGGCTGTGGGTAAGGTACAGCGAGTGCTTTCATCTCGGCACGCTCACCAGGTGGCACCTGAGCTGCCTTTTCGATTTTCTATTTTAGGCCAGACACCTTACTATCATGGGCTCATTTTTCAGTGGGATGAGAGGTCGAAGGAGCCCCTCTTAATAATAGAGTGGGTATTCCTCCCTCATCAGCCATCCAAAAGTATCACAACGCCACAAGAACTGGTGGCAAAGTTAATTACTCGAGCTAGGTCAAGGCTCCGCACCTTAGCGGGGTGCGATTTTGCATGCATCAATGTGCCTTGGAAAGAAGAGGTTTTTGAAAGCTTACTTCAGACCAGCGAACATCTCCAGTTCGCTCTTGACAGTTTCCCAGGCCAAATTAGCAGCAAAAAATTGAAACATCATTTGTTCAATTTGAACTTTCATTTGGCCCCAAAGTTTTTACAAAGTAAGACCCCATTAAATGCTCTGACAGTGTTTACCGATGGCTCAGGGTCCTCTCATAAGTCAGTTTTGACTTGGAAGGACCCTAGGACCCAGAAGTGGGAGTCTGAGGTCCATGTGGTGGAAGGATCCCCACAAATTGCAGAATTGGCAGCCGTAGTCAGAGTGTTTGAGAGGTTCCAGGAATCTCTAAATTTGGTAACCGATTCGGCATACGTGGCTGGAGTAACTGCAAGAGCTGAACATTCTTTATTAAAGGAGGTTTCAAATGAAAAATTGTTTGGCTTGCTCTCGAGATTAGTTTTCCTTCTCTCCCACCAAGAGTAACCGTTTCATGTGATGCATGTGAGGTCGCACCAAGAGCTCCCTGGTTACATATCAGAAGGGAACCGCAGGGCGGATGCCTTGGCTATGTCTGTGCAAATGGCAAATACACCTGATGTCTTTGCACAGGCCAAGCTCAGCCACCAGTTCTACCACCAGAACGCCCCTGCCCTCCGAAGGATGTGTCATCTACCTTTGGAGCAGGCAAGGGCCATCGTGGCGACATGCCCCAGCTGTCAATCCCATCAGATACCATCCTTGAACCCCAGGGTAAACCCTCGTGGACTCAACAGCTGCGATGTCTGGCAGACAGATGTCACACACATCCCAGAATTTGGGAGATTAAAATATGTTCACCTGTCAATAGACACTTTCTCAGGTGTGATATATGCCTCTGCCCATACCGGCGAAAAGGCAAAAGATGTCATTAAACATTTCCTAATGGCCTTTTCAGTACTTGGCACACCAAAAAGTATTAAAACCGATAACGGACCCGCATATACCTCAGCCCAATTTCGAGAATTTCTCCAGTCGTGGGGAGTGGCCCATTCCACCGGCATTCCACACTCCCCCACTGGGCAAGCAATAGTGGAACGAGCACATCAAACCCTCAAAAGGGTCCTTCACCAGCAACAGGGAGGTACAGAGACCAGATCGCCCATTGAGCGACTCTGTAAGGCGCTCTTCACAATTAATTTTTTGAATTGTTCCAAAGAAGAGCCCGTTCCCCCTGTATTCCGACATTTTTCGAATTCGGCTTCATGTAAACTAAAAGAGAATCCGTCGGTGCTGATCAAGGATCCTGAATCCCATCAGATTGAGGGGCCCCTTCCACTAATCGTTTGGGGCCGAGGATATGCCTGTGTGTCTACGACAAAAGGTCCAAAGTGGGTCCCTGCCAAGTTTGTTAGACCCTATAGGACAATTAACCATGTCCAAGTAGGAAATCTTCCAGGTGTGACTGCCCCGACAACGGAAGAGGCAGAACAGCCCCAGTCAGCCTGGAAAAGAAGAAGACGCAAAGGCCAGAAGCCAGACACGGCAGAAGACCCTAAGAAAGCCCTTTCCTGAAAACCAAGAGTTTCGTCCCGAACGGAGGAGAAACCCGAGACAAGAAGCCTGAATAGACACGTGTCAATTCCCCTCCCCTGTTTACCCCTCAGACTTTCCTTGTGTGTTTCCCTTACCCCTACCCCTGTACTACCCCACAGCTAAAAAAGAGGGGGAGAGAGAGAGTCTAATAGGAACTTGACATGAGTTTGTTTTCTTTTAGTTAATCCAGCAGAGAAAACCTGAGAGATGAGAACATCAGTTCGTATTGTGCTACCACTCCTTCTGGTAGTCTGGTGGATGCAATGGGGAAATCCATGGCTAGTGGGACAACCGAAAGAAAATGTGTGGGTGACGTTAGCCAAGTCCATCGGTCAACAAGATTTCTGTCTGAACACCTACGCGACAGAAAATCCGATGTCGACCTGCCTGGTAGGGATTCCCTGGACACCTTTAGAATACAAATCCACTTTTCTCGAAGCCCATCCAGCTTATGCATGGGACGTGTGGATGCGGACCCTTCCACAAATGCACGCTGAACCCCAGGAATTGGATTTAGTGGGGTCAGCACAACCTTATTTTTGCACTAAGTTTAACCCTACCTATGACTGGCTAGCCCCATCGGTTAGAAGGAATAATCCCCGAATTGGTGAGCCAGACAAGGACGTCTCGGCGATTGATCAAAAATTATATGTCAAAGGTACTTGGTGCAGCTTTGCTGAAAATACACGGTCCGCATCTGTCATGTACCCCAGGGAGCTCCCTAAAGGAGTGTTCCTGATTTGTGGGGACCGGGCGTGGGCGGGAATCCCTTCTCGTCTGCATGGAGGCCCGTGCACGCTCGGTCGTCTGTCTATGCTGACACCGGGAAGGACCCAGCTACTAGCTTGGAAGAATAACTCTAATTTGGCCTGCCAAAAAAAAGCCACCCATGAATTAGATCAAAATTGTGATAGCAGAGTTACCTCCTGGTCCTTCTCCAAGAGGGTTGCTGCTTTGATATTTCTACCTTGGGTGGCAGTAGCTAAGGCCCTCGGTGAGCTTACTCACCTTGAGTGTTGGGTAGGCAAACAAGCCAATTTAACATCCAAAGCACTTGCGGACCTCCTTGCCGACGAAGAGACAACCAGGCAGGCAACATTACAAAATCGAGCTGCTATTGACTTTCTCCTACTCGCACATGGCCACGGATGTGAAGAATTTGAAGGACTTTGTTGTTTTAACCTCTCTTCACATTCCCAGAGCATCCACAAAACCATACAACAGATGCAAGACCAGCTTCATCAACTCCGTGAGGAAAATAAAGACTGGCTGGACAATTTGTTTCATGGTTGGGGCATCTCTGACTTGATTGGCCAAATTATACGGACTCTTCTATGGACTTTTCTCATTATTTTTATTGTCTTATGCTTTCTGGGATGTTTTAAAAGTTTTGTTGTTTCTTTCGTTAACAATACACTTTCTTTAAAGAAAAAAGAAGGGGGAGATGTGGTGGTGCTTGAGGTCCCGAAGGGCTCGGTCTCCCCCGAGAAGCTGTGGAATAAAGGTGCCCAAGTTTAAAGTCTCCCCTGGGGAGGAGACACAGGTGGTTTTGCCCCGCAGAGGGGTTGAGTTTCTCAGGGGTGGTTCCCTCTGTTATTCCATTTGTTGATACACCTGCCACTCTCCTGCCACTCATATTCTGCTTCCAGAAACTTCTGTTACACTCAGTTGTTGATTTGTTCCCCCTATTGTCTGTTATTCCCCCTCCTCCCCCTTTTCTCCCCAGTTGGTCCCCTTCCCTTGGTCCCTCCCTGGGTCCTCCCCCATGGTGTTCTGTGATTGGATAAGACCCTCTGAATAAAGGTCGGCGCTCAGAACTGTTCTGGGTCTTCTGACCCCGGACGCCCTTGAGTGCAGTTTGCCTATGTGCTTCTGTGTCTCGAATTACTCCGCGCGGCAGAAGACCCCTCCCCGTTTTCTCCAGCCACGTAGCTGACAGTCTGCTCCTAGCGAGCGACTCGCAGCTGGGTATTAAAAATAATAAGTGTACCTCGTGGCTTCGCGGCCTTGTGGCCACCTGCTAGATGGTTGCCTCAGCCACCCGGGCGCCACCAGGGCTAAGGTTTCCCTGCCCACAGCAACGCTAATCCAAGTGCTGAGGTGTCGGTGTTCGCAAGCGTGGGTTCTTGCTACCAGTAGCTGCGAAATCAAGGCAATAAGGAGCGGCGACTGTGCTGGGCAACAGGAACGTTTATTGAACCTCGTCCCAAGCACAATGGCGCCGGACAAGGCTGTGCAGGGATGGATAAACCACTCAAGCAACCAATCATGGCAGAGCAAGGGGGAGGAGTTGGGGCGGGGAGAGGACTCACAAACCAACCGGGAGTAGGGGAGGGAGGGAGAAAGGTTCAGGGACCAATCCGAGAAGCACCTGCACAGAGCCTTCCAGAAACAGGGGAGGATACAGAACTTGACAGACAACACAACTAACAAATTATCAAACAGAGGCGTAACCTAAACTAAATGGACTAAACCAAGGTCGGGATGGCTCCCGGGGGATTCTTTCCACGAGATGGTTTCACCCACCACCCTTCCTTCCGGGAG
The DNA here is from genome assembly GCA_034509425.1 of Eopsaltria australis. Classification (NCBI taxonomy): domain Eukaryota; kingdom Metazoa; phylum Chordata; class Aves; order Passeriformes; family Petroicidae; genus Eopsaltria; species Eopsaltria australis. Next base: position 83,047 of record JAVTVJ010011208.1, on the reverse strand, counting down.
CCCGGGGCCGACGTTGCCATGACAACTGCAACATCTCCCCGTTTCTTGTTTTCTAAGAAAGAATGAGAAATCATAGAAACAAGGACATTTTTTAAACATGAAAACAAACAGAGCACAATTAAAATGATAACTAAAATCCAAACAAGGGTGGACAACAGTTCTGTAGCCCATGATGAAAGTCCGGTTTGTGCGAACATGGTCCGCAGCCAATCATTGCTTTCAACATGTAGATCTTGGAGCTGCTGCTGGATCCCCTGTATAGTGGCGTGGATGCTGCGCGAGTGGGATGAAAGGTTGAAACAGCATAGACCTTCAAATTCCTCGCACCCGTGCCCATGGGCAAGGAGTAAGAAGTCTATCGCCGCCCTGTTCTGCAAGGTGGCTCGCCTGGTGGTGTCTCCGTCCTGAAGTAATTGGGCCAAAGCACGGGACGTCATGTTGGCGTGTTTGCCAAGCCAACATTCAAGATGACCTAATTCCCCCAGGGCTTTAGCTGCTGCTGCCCAGGGCACAAAGACAGAAGCAACCACCCTCTTTGAAAAGCTCCAATGATTAACTTCTGAATTGCAATTTTCATCCCAATGGTCAATTTCTCGTTTTTTACGTGCCGAATTGGTTTTTGTCCAATTGAGAATTTGCGTTTTGCCAGGGGCTAGGACAGTTACTTCGCCCAACGTGCAAGGCCCTCCTACCGGACGGGACGGTATCCCGGCCCACATGCGGTCCCCGCAGATAAGAAACACTCCTGTTGGTAGGCGGAGGGGACCACCAAGTGCTCTGGCTCTCGACGGTGTAGCAGGTGTGGTAATAGTACGTGCACGCCACTTATCAAAAGTATAGATGGAACGTTTGCGAGGGCTCACATTAGTTCTTTTAATGTCTCCAATTTGAGCCCGATAGGGCTCATTCCCCGTCAGCGTGTATTGAAATTGCACGCAGAATTTGGCTTGTGCGGACCCCAGCAGTTCCAATTCTTGGGGTTCCACATCGAAATTTCTTTCGTCTACTGCATGTTTTAGAGTCGCAAGCCAGGCATCCCATGATTTTACAGAATTGGGCCTCAGACGTGCAAGAACAGGATCCTGTTCTTGCATAGGGATACCCACCAGACAGGTTGACAGGGGGTTCTCGGCAGCATCCGTATTCAAACAGAGATTGTCTTGTTTCAATGACTTGGCGAGCGTGACCCACACATTCTCCTTCGGTTGCGGAAGGATCCAGCCGGATGTCTCTGGCCAACGGTGAGTCATCGTCGCCAGCAGCCACAGGGACAGCAGGATTTTGGTCACCCTTTCCAGCTCCATTACTTCTGTTATCAAGGTGTACTGAAACAGGAAGGTAAGTATAAACAACTCTTTCTCAGCAAAGTTGACTTCTACCAACCCTTCCCCTCTCAGAAAATTCAACAAGGACAGGGTAAGGATAGAACATTCAGGTAGGTGTGGGGTGGGGAAAAGGGGAAAGGGGAGTAGGGCGGTGAAGGTTTTGAGCATTGTCGCTGGTGCTCTTAGCTGCTCATGGTTGGAACACAGTCTATGATGTCGCCTTCTTTCTTCTTCGCTTCCATGCGAAGCTGACGTTCTGGTTATCCTGTGGGGTCTGTGGGTCACTCTGGAGGTATGGGCGGATTGCTCTTGCTGGGATCCACCGGGGACCTGCTGTTGTAGAAACACACCCATACCCTCTTCCCCATACAATCAGCTCGACTGGACCTTTAATCTGACCATTTTCCGGATCCTTGAACAGCACAAGAGGTTTTTCCGCCAATTTCATCCTGGCCGAATTTGTGAAATGTCTAAAGACGGGGGGGGAAGGCTCCGAATCAGTACAATTTAGAAAATTTAAGGTAAACAACGCCTTACAGAGTCGCTCAATGGGCATCTTTTCCTCTGTCCCTCCCCGCTGCTGCTGCTCAAGGATGCATTTAATCTCCTGATGTTTTCTTTCGACTATAGCTTGGCCAGTTGGGGAATGGGGTATGCCGGTGGTATGGCTAATTCCCCATTCCTGTAAAAATTTTTTAAAACTAGCTGAAACATAACAAGGTCCATTATCAGTTTTTATAGACTTCGGCACTCCTAAAACAGAAAATGCCATTAGAAAATGTTTTTTAACGTCTCTTGCCTTTTCTCCGGTGTGAACCGATGCAAAGGTGGCACCAGAAAATGTGTCAGTTGATACATGAATATATTTAAGACGACCAAAAGGTGCATAATGGGTTATGTCTGCTTGCCATACTTCGTTAGAATGGAGACCTCGGGGATTGACCCCAGCGTTAAAGGCAGGAATCTGATGTTTCTGACAGGACGGACATGTTGCCACTATGGCCCTAGCCTGCTCCGAGGACAGGTTAAACATCCTACGGAGGGCAGGGGCATTTTGGTGGTAGAATTGGTGGCTTAAACGTGCCTGTGCCACAACATCAGGAACTGAACAATTGTGCACAGACATCGCTAATGCATCAGCTCTCTGATTACCCTCTGCGATGTAACCGGGTAGGTTGGTGTGTGACTTCGTGTGCATCACAAAGAAGGGATGCTTGCGGTGGGAAAGGAGCTGTAACAAAGATGCAAGCAACCCAAAAAGTCTTTGATGACTCACCTCTTTCAATAGAGAATGTTCAATCCTGGAAACAATCCCCGCTACATAGGCCGAATCTGTAACCAAATTTATCGGTTGCTCCTGGAACCGCTCGAATGCCCTAACAACGGCGGATAACTCAGCAATTTGAGGGGAACCCTCAACCACCAGAATTTCCTCTTCCCATTCGAGGGTCTCTGGATTTTCCCACGTCAGCACAGCCTTGTGGGAGGACCCAGAACCCTCTGTGAAAATGGTTAGGGCATCAGGAATTGGAGTTTTACTTTGAACAAATTCTGGGGCCAAATGAAATTCCGAATTAAAAAGATGGTGTTTTAGCTTTTGGTGCCCAATTTGACCGGAGAAGTTTTCCAGAGTTAATTGGAGATGTTCACTCTCCTGGAAGACAGATTCAAATTGATCTCTCTTCCAGGGGGTTTGGATGCACGCAAAATCACAGCCAGCCAGGGCACGGAGACGCTGGCGAGCTTTGATTATAAGCTCGGCCACCAACTCTTGTGGCATCGTAATTGTTTTGGATGGCGTATTAGGTAGGAATATCCACTCCACTATCAGGAGGGGATCCCTCACCTGCTCATCCCATTGAAATATTAACCCATGGTACTTCGGGTTCTTCCCTAGAATACTGAAACGGAAGGGAAGAACTGGGTTAATCCTATGTGTCCGTTTTGTGTGTAATGCTGCTGGTACTTTACCAACTGCCCCTCTCGCCTCCGTGGTGAATTGAATGGGTGCATCCAGGGCACGGCCTCCCCGTAGGAGTTGAAACAAAGGCTGCAAGTCGGTGTTCTTCAGTCCTAGGAAGGGTCGCAGCCAATTGATAGATCCACACAACTGATGCAACTCACGAAGCGTGGCAGGCTCTTCAGGAAGTTTCATCAGTTGAGGCTCAATGAAGGTGCTGGTGATACGTGACCCCAAATAATTCCAAGGTGACGTGGACTGTATTTTCTTAGGATTCACCTTCATACCGACGTTCTCGATGGCCTGGAGAACTGCAGTCAGGGCTGGTTGTAGCTGTTCTTGCGAAGGTGCGCAGACGAGTATGTCGTCCATGTAGTGCAGGATACGGACGGCTGGAAATGCCTTTCGTACCGGAGAGAGGACCCCGGAGACGTACCATTGGCAAAGGGAGGGGGAATTTTTCATTCCCTGGGGGAGGACGAGCCAATGGTAGCGTCTCACGGGTTCCTCCCGATTGATTGCAGGCACTGTGAAGGCAAACCTGGGAGCATCTGCAGGATGGAGGGGGATACTAAAGAAACAGTCTTTAATGTCTATTATGGTGACGGGCCACCCCCTTGGCAACATTGCTGGTGATGGGAGTCCAGGCTGCAGGGGGCCCATCTCCTCCATCACCGCATTAATGGCACAAAGGTCGTGCAGTAGTCTATAACTGTCAGATTTGGGCTTTTTTATTACAAATATCGGAGAGTTCCATGGGCTGTGGGATGGTGTAATGCGACCTGGATTCAGCTGTTCGTTGACCAGTTCGTGGAGCGCGCTTAACTTATCACCTCGTAGGGGCCACTGCTCAATCCGGATGGGTTTATCAGAGAGCCACTTAATGGGTGGAACTTGCGGCTCAGCGCGCTTTGAGGTGGCCCCCACTAAAAATCCTGAGGCGGAGGGATCTCAATCCTCGCGCCCCACTGGTCTAGCAGGTCTCTGCCCCACAGTGTAAAACCCGAGGAAACTATGAATGGCCTCACGGTCCCTACATGTCCATCGGGACCCTCGATAAGAATGTCCGATTTCGCCCTTTTAGCAGACACTGTTCCCCCGACTCCCTTTAGGGATTCGTTCAAGTCTTTGGTGCCCCAGTCAGATGGCCACTCTGTGTCAGCGATGATAGTAACATCAGATCCCGTATCTATCATTCCTGCCCTGGTGACAGAACTCTGGCCATTGATAAGCTTACAGTCAGTGAATGGTTTGTCCGTACCAACTACCTGGGTCCACCATACAAACGGAGTTCGTGTGTCCCTAGGGATGTTCTCGGGTAAAATCAGTGCTTGGCCTAGCCAAGTCCCTTTAGGCAAAAACCAGGGTGTGGTATTTAACATGATGGTGACACCGATTGGTTTCTTAGGTTGATAAAGTTTCACCTCCGGAATAACAAAAAGTCCTGGGGGACCTCTTATAGAATCTCCCACTATAAGTAATGTGCACGGGTGGTGTGGTGCATTTATCAGTTCCACAGCAACGTGGTGAGGTGTAGTGTCCATGAGATGTAAAACGAACGAGCTCACCACATCCAGGCGATTGGAGTCACTCAGCGAGGGCTCTGCAGAGTGCCGCGTTGTCGAATGTGGACACGCCGGCTGTTGAAGTCTCGTGAGTCCTCTGTAGGTTGGTGAAGTCGGTGTCGTGGACTCCCCAGGTGCAGCGATTAGCTTATTTATTGCAGAGCGCGGCGCTGACCTGCGCTCCCCTTCCCGTTTCCTGAGGAGTGGCAACAGGAACACGGCGTGGGTTGGACTGTCACGTTGTTTTGATGAGAGGCGGTACCTGCCGGTAACTCGGGATTCACAGAGTTAGTGCAGTTAAAATGTCCTTTGCGAGGGAGTCTACAGTCTTTGATAAAATGACCTAACTTCCCACAGTTATAACAACGTTTTTCAGCTGGTGCTGCTGTGACACCATAGGAATGCATGGGTTTGGGTTTTACTTTCGCCAAGTCAGGGATGGTCTCTGGCTTTGGCAACCTCACTTGGGAGCAGCGCTCAGTAATAAGCTCGATGGTGGGCGGAGGCTCCCAAGGCATAAGCTCAATGACCCTACGGCACTCCTCATTAGAGTTTTCCCTAACAAGTTCCACTAGCATCTCTTTTTGCACGACCGGGTTGGTAACTGCACGCGCCACGGACTCCCGAAGTCTATTTACAAAGGTAACAAACCTCTCTTGGGGACCCTGCTTTATGGTGGTGTAACCCTGAGCAGGGTCACCGTCAGCGGCTAAACCAAACAGCACCGATCGCGCTGCCCGCTGTACGTCTTTAAGGACTTCAGCCGGAATGTTTTTGGCTTGGTCCCCGGGTTCAGAAAACGCTCCCTCCCCACTAAGGTGTTCCATAGTAAGGGAGGCTTTGGCTGGGTCACCGCGATAGGTGGCAAGTAACTTTTGCAGCTCCCTATGCCACCTGCTTTCCCAAACCCAGAAATCCGGTTCGATTAAAAGGCTAGACATCAGGAGTTTTAAATCGTGTGGTACTAACAACGATGTTTCAAACGTGGCGTTTATCAACCCCTTGAAATAGGGAGACGCGCGCCCAAACTCCTGACTCGCTTTGCAAATATCCTTAATTACCCATTGCTGTATGGGTTCCCACCGCGCGGTGTTACGCTGCCGGTTGTACGTCACCGGTGCCGCAAAGGGCACGGCTACCGGTAACTGCGATGGGGGAGAGGCCCCGGTGGTATAGGCTTCGGAGGCCCGGGTGAGATAGGCCTCATCCCTTCCCGCTTCCGGTGTAGGACCGTGGGAACCGGAAAGTAGACCGTGGGAAACCGGAAGGGGTACAGCGTGGGTAAACAAGGGGGCGGGCACGCCAACGGGAGGGGCGGGGTTCCCGGCAGGGGCGGATCTCGGCGGGATTGGAGGCGGGACTGGGGTGGGAGTTACAGGGTAAGGGGTGGGGCGACCGAGGGGGTGGGGAACTTCGTGGGCGGGAGGAAGGAGGGGCCCCGACGCGATGACATCATCGGCCGCAGGGGGTGTGACCGACGTGTAACTCGACGCGGGGGTGGGGGCTAGGGAGGAGGGGGTGGGGTAGAAGGGATTCACGCCAATCCGGTTCACACGCGCGCCAAAGTCCAAACCGCTGCCGCATTGCGGCAAAAGTCCCGATCCGCCATCTTGCAATGGCGCAGCAAAATTTCTCCCGACGCCATTTTGTGGCGTTCCCTTAAATTCAAAACTACTCTACCTCGGAGGGGGAATCCGCGCAACGGGCGCAACTGGGGACGGCGAACTGGGGTAAATTGTGAGGAATGGGTCCACCCTGAGCTGGCCAGACTCAGGGTAGAAAGGGTTGGTGACTGCCGTGCTTCGGTGGAGACTTCCATCGTCTCCGATTTCAACCCTCTTGCTTTCGCGAGACGGGCGTACCGGCGCATGGTCAGCCACCGGGATAGAGGGGGGAGGAATGAGGGGTTCAGGGACACGATCAGGGGTAGGGGAACTAACGTCAACCGCACTTGAACCCTCCCCAAACTCATTAACTAAAACATTATAAATTAAAGTCTGCAACCCAAAGAATCGTTTAACTGAAAAATCTCCCCCCTCAAATCTATCGGTTAATTTTTCCCCGACGTCATCCCAAAACGAAAGCGTAAAAACCGACTTAGGATGAACGAAAGGAATGTTCCCAAATACCCATTTCAAAAACTTTTTAAGTAACTTTTTATCAAAACTTTCCCCGGAATCAATCAAACGGTATTTTAAACTATAATACAAAAAACTTAGCTCCTTCTCCCTCTTGCTTTGATGGTTGCCCACCCTATAACAAGAGAGGTTAATTCCCCACTCTCTAAAATAAAGTAGAAAACGTGGCGGTTAACTTACCTGGAGGGACACTCGACCTCCGCGGCGACCTGCAGGGCTTTTTTCAGCGTCCGAGGCTCCTGTTCCTAGCGACGACCGCCAAAGTAAATCCACAAACGAGAGATGTGAGGTGCCTTGATGAGCTCGGTTTCACCTCGATGCCTCAGTCTGTCGAGGTCGAGGGAGTCGCCGGCTTTTCTACGAGTCCGTACCTCTACAAGAGGGTTCAGGACACGTAGCAAGGAGCGCTCCAACAGGGTCTTCTCGGTATCAAGAGAGTCCTCTTCTGAAGCTACTTGCGTAGCAGCAGCGTTGGGCGCCACTTATTAAAAATAATAAGTGTACCTCGTGGCTTCGTGGCCTCGTGGCCACCTGCTAGATGGTTGCCTCAGCCACCCGGGCGCCACCAGGGCTAAGGTTTCCCTGCCCACAGCAACGCTAATCCAAGTGCTGAGGTGTCGGTGTTCGCAAGCGTGGGTTCTTGCTACCAGTAGCTGCGAAATCAAGGCAATAAGGAGCGGCGACTGTGCTGGGCAACAGGAACGTTTATTGAACCTCGTCCCAAGCACAATGGCGCCGGACAAGGCTGTGCAGGGACGGATAAACAACTCAAGCAACCAATCATGGCAGAGCAAGGGGGAGGAGTTGGGGCGGGGAGAGGACTCACAAACCAACCGGGAGTAAGGGAGGGAGGGAGAAAGGTTCAGGGACCAATCCGAGAAGCACCTGCACAGAGCCTTCCAGAAACAGGGGAGGATACAGAACTTGACAGACAACACAACTAACAAATTATCAAACAGAGGCGTAACCTAAACTAAATGGACTAAACCAAGGTCGGGATGGCTCCCGGGGGATTCTTTCCACGAGATGGTTTCACCCACCACCCTTCCTTCCGGGAGCCCGGGGCCGACGTTGCCATGACAACTGCAACAGCTGGGGACATCCGATTCCCCGCAGCCGTGGACTTGGCGCTTGGCAGTCAGGGACGCGAGCTGCAGCCGCTGACGGGTCGCTGGCCACTACCCTGGGGCCAGCTGTCGACGCCCGGAACACCGGCGAGCCGCGGCAAGTGACCATCATATGTCCATTTGTAGTAGCCCTGGGAAAGCTACTGAAGTGGGAAGGGTTTCCAGAACAAGCAAATCTTTTCCTCGGGGCGGTTGCTGTGAGACTGACAACCATAGGAACTGTATTTCCTATGGAGAGTCAACATGATAGAGCAAGAGAAAACTTCTCTCCCTACATGAACTGAGAAAAGAACTGTTTCCAGAGGTGGTATTTAACTACAGGTTGAAGTGTTGTCTTTTGTATGGTCAATGGGAAAGAAATGAAGAGGTGGGGTGGGGGGGGGGGGTGGGGGGAGAAGGTGTTCTAAAGGTTTTGTTCTGATTCCTGATTATTATTACTCCTGTTTTAAGTCTGTTAATAAATTTTCTTTATATTCCTTAAAGTGCAAACCTACTTTGCCTACGATTAATCCTTATCTCACAACAAAAATCAAGCAATTTTGGTAAGTGTGCTGGGGTTTAGCCAGAAACTCAAATAAGCGAATTAAAACCACTACAAATTGGTGTTTCTTCCTGGTTTCGATTCCCCAGACCTCTAAACCACAACGGGCTTAAATCCCTAGGTTCAAGTCCCTCAATTAATTGTTCCTCAAAAGCACCTTATGATTGCCATTGCTCTTATTCATTGTTTTAACTGTGTAATTCAGGTACAATAATATAAAACAGGCAAACTGAGGCAACACCTGATATTTATTTCTGAAATATTAGTAGATGTATATTGTATGTCTACACAATTCTACATACAAAGGTTTATGGCTTTATTTTTTTTAAGATGGCAACACATATATAAGAAAGTTGGTTAAGCTGTGGGTACAGCTTATATAGATCAGTTCAGTTCATAAGAACTCCTGTAAGTACAAGAAAAACTGAGGAGTAATAAGCTACTCTTTCACAGCACAGAGACTATGTGGATTCATTAACAGAACTATAATTAGATTTCAGTAGATGACTGGTCTATATAGCCTGAAAAAGCCAATGTGTATCAAACACATCCTGAATTATGATTAAACTGTGAAAAATTGTCTTCTTTTATGAATAGCAGATCCTGAACAGAATGTGGATCACAGTTTTTATCGAAATGATTGTTTGAAATCATTTGAAAAACATTACCTTTATGTCCTACCATCCTGCCATAATAAAAATAGCAGAAAGTTTGATCCAGATATTTAGCAAGCAAGGTATGTTTTGGGTCCAAATGTGCCCAATAACAGCCTGCCAAGCCACACAACAGCCATTTCCCTGGGTTTATCAAGTCCCTTTAAAGCCTCAGTGGAGGGCATGCCGCCATCAGATCCATTATTGTCCACACTGCTCAACATCTGCAGTATAATTTGTCACACTACAGTCACATTGCAACCATTATTTGAAGCCTGACTGACACATTTACTTTGAGGAACCAAAGGTCTGTTCAGCAGAGTCCAAAGAAAGGTTATTAAGTCAAAACCAAGAAGGTGACATTGTAATATCAGTGAGGAATAAAATGTTATTAAAGTAGAAATTCCACTTTTCACCTTTGTGGAATAGCCCACTGTGCACTGGAGTCATGCTAATGGAAAAAACCCTGCAGATAGATTGGACAGGATTATATACAATAGAACAACTGAACTTGTACCATTTTTCTCAAACTGCCTGAGTTGTATCCTCACAATATGTCGAATAATGACTGAAAAACACAGCTTTGAAGAAGGATGCAGTATTTTCAACAAGGTTGAATGTAACTGCTTTATGGGAAATGAACAGCACCAGATTGGAGTACGAAATTCTGCAGATGAGTAGCAGATGGCAAATGAAGGCATGTGAATACATGCACCTCATACTGAGTCAGGCTAATTTACTAGAAATTTGTGTTCTGCTTTTACAAGTTTGCATTGGTATCAATTTTCTCTAAGTGTTCATTAAGAGTTAAAGCTGGGTCAGATATTGCTTTCATATTGTTCTCACTCAACTGCAAATATTTGCATATTTTTAAAGCACTGTAATAGTTTACCATGTTTCAAAGCTCACAGGTATCAGGCAGAGCAGCCCTATGGGTGTAGGTGCAAGTTTGTACACATCTACAACCCCATGGTATTTAAAAGTTCTGTAGGTAACAACTTTTCTTCATGTTGAGTTTGCATGCAGAATAAGGAGCTTTAGCTAGATTGACAACTCATTAATATAATTGTTCCAATACATAATTATTTTTGGATTGTGATTAGAGGAATTCATGATTTGCAATGCACAGCCATTTTAAAGAACCCATGGTGTTCTTTGGAGCCAAAAGAGACAACACAATAGTCAATTAAACAGTCTTCCTTGAGTGTGATTTCTTAATGCGCATCAGAAAAGCATAGAGCTTGGTGTCCATGGGCTCTTACATCCACATCTGCTTTTATCTTTGGAGTACCTTCAGTCACTGTAAAGAAATTTACAGCTAATGTATATTCAGGATAGAAGCCCAAATTAATGCATTTGGAACATGTTCTTGCTCCCATTCTCATAATGAAATTTGACTTGAATGGGAGCAGTGCTGGGCTCTCCATAGCTACTGATTATACATGTCAATATTAGACTGTGTTTGAGTGATGCTGTATTATGCATAAGAATAAAGCATCATGGAGTTGTGAGACAGCAGGCAACATAATTACATGGATTGCAAGTGAAATACAAAGCAAAATATAGCACTATCTATTAATAGTCCATCTCAGCCTTTCCTCATATCTGGACCTTTGTTTATTTAATTAGGAATTATTATAAAGTTAAATCTCTATTTATTTTTGTGATTATGGCTTTGTTCTGAATATACATACACTGAGAAGCTCTTGTTGACATGACTGAGCAGGATACTGTATTTTATTTAATTTACTTTGGAGACTTCTGCCACCAATTGCCAGCATGCCTGCAGTCCAAATCGCTTTGAAAATCTAATAGCAACATTGTGGCCGTTGGCGTGGGCCGGCCAATGCCCACCAGGGTCTCGGACTACAGCCCTACAGCGTTTACAGTCAGCGTCCCCGCGGGTTCCCTGCTGTCAGGGCCTTTGCCCTTTACTGCAGGCTGTGTCCACCCCTTTTGGTGGTCACTGTAACCGAAGAGCCGGAGTAACGCGGGAGGGTTCTTTCACCCGGGATAATAGAGACACCGTGTTGCTAGCTCTCTGGGCACCCAGGTGAAAGACCTGGTGCACCTTCTGCATCAGACTTTTATTGAGGGATTACAAACCAATCACTGGCAGGCTCGGGGGAGGAACCAGGGAGGGGTCGGGGGACAGGAGCCAACGGGGAAAGGAAGGGGGAGGAGAAGGGGAGACTGGCAGGGGATAATACAATCAAGTACCGAGTTCTGGAGCCTGAAGGTGATAAGACAGGAGAGTGGCAGCTGGGGACAGGGTAGCCAGCCCCTGGGAAGCCCGGCCCATCAACAGGACAAACCACCCCGGGCTCTGCCCCAGGGGACTTCCCAGCCCCGGGCTCCCTAGTGGGGGGAAAAGGGTTTTCTAGGGACTTGGAACCACCACAACACAACATGATCTTAGAATAACAGCCATGTGTTGTTCCTGCATGAAGAAGAAACACTGTCACCCTGTTCTGGTAGACTACAGGAGGCCGAGATACACTTCCCTGTAATTTCAGGTAAAGGAGACTGATTTTTTTGTCAGAAATTCATTTTAACAGGATATTAGAAAATATTTCCCACCTTGTATCCACAGCAGTATGAAAGGAATATGTGAAAAATTGTTATCAATGTCTGCAAACAATAAGCTTAGCTAGTTCAAGTGTATTACTATCTGAGGTAGTATCAGTCTTATATATTTATCCTTAAAATAAGGAAACAATCCTAGTCTCAGTTCATAAATGTGGAAGGCTGGCACAGAGATATCTAGTGGCCATCCTAATTCCGCAGAGAAAGAATGTGGAAAAGAAGGAAAAAAAGCCTGAGCTCTGAACTCAAGCCATATTAGAATCTCTCTTCTCAGAAAGAATAGAAACCTAATCTTGCCATGTAATTACTAGGATATAACCCAGATTTTAAAAGTCCTCAATCAATAGCAGGATTTCTCATTTGATTTCATACCTCATCATAAGTATGAAATGCTTTTCATGATCAAACTTTAGGTTCAAAATGAGTAACTAAATTTTAACAGTTTTCTCCAATGCAAGACCCTTCATGTTTTCACAATGTAAAAAAAATGCTTTTCCAGTTTAAATATCTAAGCTCTAAGAGGACAAAATAGTCTCAGGCTGGAGCAGGTCATCTGAATCAACCTGGGTGCTATGAAGGCTTCCAAATAGGTCTTTGGCAACAGTGAGTGTTAATAGCAGAAATAAGAGAGTATTTCATGGGCAAATGCAACAAATGTCTTGTGATTCAGTAACAAAGATACATGGTCCCTGGCAAAGCAATCTCATGCAAACCGATGTGTAGGTAATGATTGACTTGCTATTTACAGAGGGCTTCATTTAGCCTTTCCTGCTGTCTGTACTTTGTCTTTCAGTTGTTACAAACAGTGGCAGCTTTCCTATGTTATAATTACATATTTGTCGTTGTAGTTTCAGAAATTCACAAGAACCTGCAAATAAAACCAGCACCATAGTTAATTACCACAATGTTTTATTATTAACACTAATGTATGCAACATTCCAATATAAATTTTTCTTTTATAAAGATGTTTCATATTCCCTACAACATTTTCAAAAGAAAGTGGCACTGGAAGCACCTTCACAACATTACTATGTTTAGTTTACTGTTATTAACTTCAGGTGGACATGGTGAAATCCATTAATGGACATCTCAGAGTACATAGTTAACTATGTAACAGATATAGCAACAGAACCAACGTGGTTCATCCTAAAACCTCAGTGATACTTGGTAGATTTTTAGTTAGAGCTATCCTATATTTAAAGCAATTGTATTGAGAACAGTCTGAACTCTGATCTGCAAACAGTCTGTCCTACGTTTTTCAAAGTCTTTTTTTAAATCAATGCTGAGTTTACAGTAATATGAATATGCTTTCAATCAGGAAATTATGTTTTCAGTACTAAGGTGGCATTTTCTTTCTTTGAGTTTTCATGTTTATTGTTAGTATGAAAATTGCAATCTTTGAACTCCATTATATATTAAGTTTGAGATTTCTAAACTGAATATAAAAACAGAACTAGAGAGAGAGAATAAATGAGAATTGAAAGGAGTCTGGAGGAGGGTAGAAAAGATGTGCAAGATTTTTGCAATATATCAAACAAAAAAAGGAGGTAAAATCATAGAATATACTGAGTTGGAAGGGACCCATCAGGATCATCAAGTCCAACTCAAAAAAATAGAATGAGGAATAACTGGACATTAGTAACTCACAACTGGCTAAAATAATAAATTCCTTTGTTTTCACTGAGGTTTATTCAAATGAGAGTAACATAGGGTTTGACTATGCAGTGGGAGAAGAGCCACAATAGAAAGTGCCCTGCCAGCAAGTTTTCTCCCTTTGGTACCTGCTTGATTTGCTGTGTGTCTGAGGGACTGCAGCCCACCCTGCCTGGGGGCACAGCCTCCTCATGCCCGAATCCAGGGCTCCCTCACCAGCCTCACAGCTGATCCCAGCCCACAAACTGCCTGGGGGTCTCAGCCTGCCCCACTGCAGCACATGGGCCTCCCTCCCAGTCCTGGTGCCACATGTGAAGTACAGTGAGTCCTGCTGCCCACTGCCCTCCAGCCATCAGCACTTGACTTGGCAGGAGCTGTCACACATGATGCTGTCAGGGCAAGGTGGGGAGGGGTATGCAGTGCCCACATCAGTTTCATGGATTCTGCCTATCCATGAGAGTCCCAACACAGCTTCAGGCTCAGTTTTATGTAACAGTATTTCTTGTATATGCAGTGAAAGTTCCTAAGAAAGCAACGTATGTACAGCAGAAGCTGTGACCTTATCTTTTCTTCATGCCTTCACACCTCCTGTAAAACTGCAACTAAAAGAGAAGAATCCAGATGACAAGGGAGCTGTCTCTGCCTCTTCCTTCACAGAGCTGGCAAAGATAGATGAGCTGATTCTGCCATGGGAGAGGCAGCTGTCAGGGCTTGCTTTATGGGAAGCTTCTGGAGGCCTGTAGCCTACCTAGCTCTGAGACAACTCAAATACACCATCCTTCAGTCTTGATGTTTTCCATTATCTCCCTCATTACACACAGTAGAAGACCATATATGTAGTATTCAATAAAACAAGGACATCAATCACAATCTCAGAGTCATGATTGCAATACAAATAACTGAAAGAAACTTACAGAAGACAGAAAATTGAGACCAACTGTAAATATTAACCAATATTAAACAATAATATTTAAAAATGAACTCCTGTGGAAATTGCACGATTAAAAGCTTGGGCAGACATGGATAGATGCAACTTTCAAAAATCATGGCTGCAGTTAGAAAGAAATAATCGAATATACCAAAACACCTCTAGAGACAAAGTACAATAAAAGTTAGCAAGAAGGAGTATTTGTTCCATTTTAGCAATGGAAAACATTTGGGGCCACTTACTTTAGGGGCAAGTAAGACAGGGGATGGCAGTGACAGAAATATTTCATCCTGGCTTGGTATAGTGTTCTTAGCGTAGAAACACATAATCACTGGATGATTATATGCAGGTGCTTTTATTTGAAGAGCTCTGGGAATCAGGGGTACAGACCCAAATCTGACTCCAACATGGATTTGAGATGGATACATTTTTATACCCTTTCCTTACATAACTGTTGTATAATCATATGTTAATCATTAACTTGATATTGCTCTATTATGTACATTGTTTTCCCCCAAGCATGAGTTTAAGCCCTCTCCCCACAACATTTCTCATGATTGTTGTTCCTTTCTCGTGATTCTTATTGCGATCAAATAATTATTTTTACTTATATCTACTAAGCAATTATCGCATTTAACTTCATCATCTACTATACAGGTGGGTACACAGGTGTAGGTTCCCATGATTTTAGCAAAGACAATGCCCACTCCTGTTCTCAAGGCCTACTTCAGCTACTGCGATTTTAGAAACATCTTAACCCTATGCTATCAGTGTCACTGCACTGTTATTCAGTTTTTAAAACTCCATACGGTGGTGCTGAGAAAAATAATATAAATTCATGTATTGTTGGATTTTTCACACTTTTCACTTCCTTCAAGCACTATGCCCTCAGCATAGAAATTCAAGTGGGACCAAGGAGTATTCTGGAGAGAACTGGAGAGCTTGCTGCACTAGAGCAGGATAGAAGTGAGAACTAGACTATTGCTTTAGGAGCACTTAGTACTCTTTGAGTGAGTGGCTGCAGATAAATAGCTATAGCAGTACCATTCATGTATTTTTTATTTGAAATGCTCACAACAAATGCCAAGTTGCTGGTGCTGTTCACTTGAACAGTCCTAATATGGAAGTCCTGTCATGCAACATGGGCTGAGGTTTCAAAGATGGAACTTGAACCATCCAGTGTTTGGAGCATCCCTAACACTTGTCTCATCATGCTCACTATTCAAGCATATATGTTCTCTACACTCACACTATGTCCTAGCACAAACTGAGCAGCTATTTATCAAAGTGAACAGCAATCCATGGTATAGGAATGTAGTGGATTTTTATGAGGGTTCTGAAAAGCAAGGATTTATATTCCACAATGATTCAAAGGCAGGTGTAAAGTAATTCCAATACGCTGAATCTATGCAAACAGGCTACGTACAAGTTACAGGTGCTCAAAGAAGCGTAAGAAGCCATGGAAGGAAACAATACATAAAGAAATATACTGGTAACATTGCAGTAGTGCTGCAATGATTTCAGAGGTCATTGAGATAGAAGGTACATTTTGGAGAGGAGAAAAAAAGCAGTAAAGAAGTCAGAGAACCTTTTACTGGTGCATGAATTTTGGACTTTTAAAGTTTTCAAGATTATCTGTTATCTTGAGGGATCGAGTCTTCCTGGATGAAAAGGAAGAGGACTCAGATGATTGCATGCGGGAGTCAATGCGGTAAAGGGAAATTCTAGGCATCAGAGGACTCCGAGAAAACCCCCGACCTGCCCGGGGCTCCAGCAGTGAGCGGGGACCACGCTGGCCCCGCGGACGATACCCCGGCGTAGGGTCACCGCCGCTGTCGCTGCAGCTCGAACTGGGGAATGGGGGAGGGCCTGGCGGGCCGAGGGGAAGCTTCACATGGCCGTGGCAAAGTAGGAAAGGTCAGCAAGGCTTTAGAAAGCCTGAGAGACACCAGGGGAAGGGCGGGATGACCGGGTCCGGCCGTCACCGCCTCCCCCGCGGGGGGGTCCTTCCCGCACATTCGGACAGGGGCGGCCGATGCGGTGAGGCCGCCACTCCGGTTCGTCACCGCCCCGGCTGCGATGCTCCGGGGCGGGATCGGCGCTTCGCCACTCCCCGTCCCCACTCGGGCTCCCCCGGCCCTGGCCGCTGCCCCCACCCCTTCGGCCTCCGCCTTTCCCTCCCCTTCCCCTCCCGGTCCCGCCTCCCCGCCGGCGCCGGCCGTGCCCGCCTCGACTGAGGAGCGGCTGCCGCCGGCGGCTCCGGAAAAATGTCCGAGCGCGGCGGCTTCTACCGGCAGGAGCTGAACAAGACGGTGTGGGAGGTGCCCCAGCGCTACCAGAACCTCACCCCCGTCGGCTCCGGCGCCTACGGTTCCGTCTGGTAGGTGCGGGAGCGGCGGCAGAGGGGCCGGGAGCCGGCAGGTGCAGCCGGCGGGCGACGAGGACGGACAATGTGGGGCAGGCGGGAGCCCCCGCGCCGCGCCGAGGATCGTGTGCGGGGAGTGGGGGGGCGGCGGCGGCAGCGGGGCGGGGGCGTGTCCGCCGGGTACCGGTATGAGCCGCGCCGGAGCTCCCGCCCCGCTACCCCGGCCGGCGGCCCCGCGGGGCTGGGCATGCTGCGCCGTCACCCTGGCAACCGCGCCCTCCACCCCGGGCAGCCCCTGCCCGCCCTCCTTCTCGCCGCTGCCCCGGAGCCGCCCCCCGGGCCGGCAGCACCGAGTGACCACCCGCCGCGGGGCCGCTGCCGGCTGGTGCTGCTCCCACCGCAGGGAGAACTGCCCCGAAGCCCAGAATGCCTGCACAGTCATGGCGGTCCCGAGCGGCGAGGACGGGCAGGCGGCCGTGGGGCTGGGGAAGGGCTGTCCGAGCGGGGTCCGCCGCCGGCCGGAGGGCTCCCCGGCGGCTGCGGCCCTTCCAGACGGGGATAGCGGGACATCCCGCAAGGCTCCGGGGCATCTGCGGCGGGGGCAGAGTTCTGTCTCCCCAGACAATGAGAAGCCCCGGAGCGGGGCAGGCTGAGGGAGAAGACGGGGAGCTCACCCGGTGCTTTCGGGGGAATCGCAGATTGCCGTCCAAGGGCTTCGGCGTCTTAAGGCTTATGTTGTCATAAAACGTTTCTCTTTCTTTGATAATTCCTACGTCAGCTTTGCACTGTCGAGAACTCCCAGTGCAGGTTGGGCTGTTACTTTAGTATTTGATGCACACTTTACCATGCTTATAAAAGCTTTGAACCAATTTTTGGAAATAATAGTGGCGTTTAAGGCGTTTTTGAGAAAGAGACGTGTTTCTTTTGTAAATTGGGTGAGTGGAATTGTGTAAAACAATCCATAATGGGCCTTTAAATACAAGTACTACTTTAAATAAAAATACTAAAAAATTTCCTTTAGAACTTTGCTTTTTGCCATGCTCTAAACTCATGCAGTAGTTCTCACTTTTTCTCTCTTCACAGTGTTCTCAGAGAACATTTGAATTTTGTATTAGTTACTTCATTCTCTAGCTCTGTGAAATGTCCAAGTTTACACATAAACTAAGAATATGCATTTAAAAAACCCCCGACTATCAGCACAAACACTCAGAATTAGTGTGAAGTATCTTTGAATTCTTCTCTTTTTTATTATTTCTAATTTATGCTTGCACCAGGGAGGTCTAGACAAATGCCATGTGAGTGTTGATACCTGCCGTTGTAGTTAAGCATGTGATGATCTGCTGTGAATAGTTCCACAACGACTTAATTTATTTACACTATAAAAATCTTAGTTTGTGAAACAAAAGAGGAGAAAGTAAACTGAGAGCTGGAAGGATATACAGTAGCAGAGTAACTACTTTTGTGTTCCAATTGAAACTGCATTTCTGGTTACTTTCCCTATTTATGCTGACACAGTTTTGAGGGAAAGACCTACTTTACTGAATTTTGTAATGAGATGTCAAGACTTTTGAGAAATTGCAAATGAAGTGAAAACATGTCATGGTTCACTTGCAGCACAGCTGGGGCTTTGGTTTTTGAAACCGCACAGCCAAGGAAATCCTAGTAATTTTTCTCAATTGCAAAGCCTGGGAACTGAGATATAAAATGGAGACTGGAAGATGCTGTGAGAAAGGTTTACTCTAAAATAGACATTTAAAAATAGAATATAGCAATAAAGCATTGCTCTATTAATAGCCTTGTGTGGTAGTTTGAAAGCAAATCAGTGAGAGGCTCAAAGTCAGAACTACAATTTAATAGGAAAAATGTAGTAATACAAAAAAACCAAAAAAAACCCACTGACAGAGTCAGAATACAACCTGACACCCTGTCGGTCAGGGTGTTGGTAGTAGTCCACTTAGAAGGTGGTTGCAGTCCTCTGGGAGTGATAGATGCGGTTCTGTTGAAGCAATGATCCTGAGAAAGGTGTAGTTCTCCTCTGAAGGTCCAGTGGTGGTGTAGAAGGGTCTGGTCTTCCTCTGGGAATCCCGTGGAAAAGCTCCCTATGGTGCTTCAAATCTCAGTTTACATGCAGATCGGGATACATTGGTTCCTCCTCCTGGGTGGGGCATCTCACAATGGGATGATGAGCCACTATATGCAATGTTTGGGGTGAGTGAAGTGCCCATCCGGCCCCAACGACCGGCCCATTAGCAAACTATTCTGCAGCCATCAGGAACACTGCCACGCCCGGCCCCCAGCATTCCGTGAAGATGGTGATAGAATACATACCATTGTAACCTAAGACACCTTGTTAACATCAATGAAGTATAAACCCAAATAGAAGCTTGAATGTGAGGAAAAGGTGTGCATCTCTCTGAGAAAAGCCATCTATTTTTAGTGTCTATTGAAATTCTTTTTTTTTCTGTGTGCATGTGCGTTACCCAGGAGACCTATGAGATGCAACCAATCCCTTGAGTAATATGCTATATTGCTTCTGTGAATAGTTGTACTTCTATTCAGTAAAATATCTAAAAACATATTCAAGTCCTACGGAAGCTACTGGAATTAAACAAATTCTTAAGTGCTTTGATGAATAGAAGCCAAGGTCCTGAACTCCAAATGCTGGCTTTGAAATGAGAACAGAGTTGTTGTAACAGATTTTTTCTACCTCAGTGAAACTGTTCTCTAGGCCTATCCTTTTTTTACAGTAAATTATTGGTCATAGCCAGTAGACTTGGATAACTGAATTGATAACTGGTAATTAGAAACATATTGTAAATAATTGCATTTAAGCATCTTTAGCTGGCAACTCAAAAACAATAGAACAGTTTGTGTCAGGAGGCTGTGTTTTGGCCCAATTTATTGGCATTTCATAAGTCCAGTAGAATTCGTGTTTGAGTTAGTTGCAGATGCATCAAATATGCTATGGAGATAGATATTACTGGTTTAAGACAGATTCACTTTTAGAGATGTATCTGTACCAAGCACAGTGCCTTCCCATTTGTTTTTTTGTTTTGGTTTTATTTAGATGTGGAAGAGGTAGAAACCCCAAATCTTCCCTATGTAAAGAGCTCTGCTGCTTTTCTCACTTTTCTCACTTTTTAAATGACATTACAAAGAACATTTGGTTTTGGAAATCCTCCAAACTCAGCTGCACTGCCAAGCAGAGTTGCACTTCAGCATCTATGTGAATCACAGAGAGAACTGTGAGGTCTTTCCCTCAAGTAGTTAATCCCTGTAGTACTTTTTGTGTTACTCTTGTAATTTAGCTCTGTGCAAGGCTTTATTTTACCTGAACTTTTTCCTATGGCCATTCAAGCTCTTGTATATTCTGTCATTTGCCACTGTCAGATCTGATTTTTTAAGTTTAGGAAAAAAAATTTAAAGCCCTGGGGGGATCGTGGGGGCGGGGAGGGTGGGAGTGTGGAGTTTAGTTACAAATAAAATTATTATTGGTATCTTCATCAGTATGTTTTGCTTAATTTCCCTTTTTTCTAAGGGTTGGGTTTTTGTGGAGGGCTGTGAGCTCTTGGCTCGGGAGCCCTCTGCACTCCCTTGGAGAAAAGCCTGAGGGCAAGACGACTCAGATATAAGAAACCTACTTCTCAGTCATGGTGACCAGGGAACCACCCCCAGCATGCCTTGCTCCCCCATGGTAATACCTTGTACCCAGTTGGCTAACTGGTTCTTATCCCACTCCCTGTGTTCCTCATAAAAAGACCCCTGTTCCAGCTTCAGTCAGGGAGCAGCCATCCCTGGCTTCCCTTCTCAGGAGCTTCTGGACAATAAAGCCACCTTGTGGAACTGCCATACAGCTCCCTCGTCTCTCTGTCCCCGGGTCTGCCTCAGGTGATTTCACAAAGAGCTGAATCACAAGAGCTGATATCACTTGTAGCAGAGAAGCTGCTACACTTGCAGAAATCACCCGTCGCTTAGGGGGTTGCAAAGGCCCCTGGAGAAGCCGCTCTCTGATGGGACACTTCCTCTAGGAAGGCTGCAACATACTGGGTCACCCCTGGTACCCCTAGAAAGTGACAAGTGACACACCAAACAGCCTGGACTCTGGAAGTCTTTGGAGAGAGCGACTCCTGGTTACAGGTCATAAGCTGCCGTCGATTCGTCACTTCTCCGAGGAGACACGTCTGTGTTCTAGTAGACGCTATCCAAAGAGATCGGTCGAGACCCTCGCCCACCATCTCAGACAAGAAAATCCCTGAGGATCGACTTCCAGGCAGACCACCTTCCCAGCAAAAACTTACTGCAACCCTATGGACCAGCCCCACAGCTCAAGTGAGAATTGTGAGTTAAAATTGGGGTTTTCCTGCGAGTCCCTATATTTTCGGGTCCATTTTTGCCTTTTTTTTCCCTCTTTCTTTCTGCTGGGGAGGCAGTGGGACTACAAGAATGGGACACAAGCTAGGAAAACCTACTCTTACCCCATCTGAGAGAGACTTTTATTCCCAAGTTCTGAAAATCCTTCTTGCTAGTAATTTTAAATTTTCTAAGGGTAATCTTTCTAAGGGGAAACTGAAGTCCTTTATTATTTGGATTTCTAAGCGTTTCTTGAATATCAACAGGGACTCTATCCTTTCTAACTTCTTTTGGGATCTCGTCGGGAAAAAGATCTACTCCCTTCAGGTTTCTGTTGACTTTTCTGTTTCTCATTTTATCCCCTTATTTCATATTATTGTTAAGTTAGTAGAAAAAACCTGTAGCATCTCAGAAATATTGGGATCTCCCCAGTTAAAAATCCCCCCCCCCTTCCCCTTCACGTGCTCTCCTCTCACAGAACAGAGCTGGCAGTGTAGCCCCACCTGACACACTGCTGGCTCCACTGCTTTACTCCCATTTCTCTGCCATTCCCTCCCTGCCCCATCAGTTTCCCCTGCAAACCCCTCTTCCGTAACTTCTGCTTTAAATCCTGCTGCATTAACCCCCTCCCCCCAACTGTTTCCAGCTGCTGCTGCTGAATTCAAACAGCCTTGCAAAACCAGCAGCCACAACAAGCTGACTTCTGTCCCTCCTGAGATCTGTAGCTGCTGCACACTATGGCTACAGCCCCTCTGCCTCTTTCCCCCGCCCGGGACATGCCCCCTGCCATGGTGCACCACTCCTAGTCCCCCGCGATCCCCGCCCCCAGCCTGACTCAGACTGTGCCGACATCTAGGGGTTGCCATGTTTTTCCCTTGCCATTCAAATCCAGACTACCCCGACCCCTCCTAGGGAACACAGCCCCTCTTTTTCAGAGGATTACAATAGCTCTGCAGATTCTGACCCGGAGTGTGACCCCTAGTCAGAGCCATGGAGAGAAGCCACCCGGGAGGGAGATTTTGAACTCGCTCAAAAGATCTCAGCCTTTCCAGTCGTTTTTACAAAAGGAAGGCAAGGGAGACCCTCGGATAAAAAAACATGGGAACCAATTCATTATTAAGAAATCAAAGAGCTTTCCAAGGTTGCTAAGGAACACATGCGGGGATCCCATTTTTTTAGAAACTTATTAGAAGCCACCTTCTCAGCACATTTGCTCGTCCCGCATGACATTAAAAATATTGCTAATTGCCTCCTTACCCTGGCAGAATATATGCTTTGGGAAAGGCATTGGAAAAGACAATTAAAAACACTATCTGACTCCTATTCCAAAGATGCTAATCAGCCAAATTTTACTGTTGAGCAACTAGCTGCAGAAGGTGAACTTCAAAAACCCTCTGACCAAAAAAACACTATACCTGAAGCTGCACTGCAGGATATATCCATTGCAACAATAACATCACTGCTTCTTACCCCTGATGACTCGATTCTCACACAACATTTCTCTAACATCAAACAAGGAGTGGATGAGAACTTGATTAAATTCATGGACAGGTTAAAGGTGGCCCTAGAAAAACAAATAAAAAGTCCAGAGGGGCGGAAAGAACTTTTAAGTAAACTTGCTATGGCAAATGCTAATGGACAATGTAAGACTATCCTTAGGGCTTTACCCCTGGACACAGAACCCATCATAGAGCAAATGGTGGAAGGCTGCATATGCTATTGTCACGATCCGCTAGCACAAGCAGGAGTCGTGATGGTTCATTAACTGAATCTCAGAGTGCAAAAGAAACAGGGACAATAATTTTTAGTTTCAATCAAAATCAAAAGCACTTTTATTGAGTGCCAACAACATGATTATGCGATAGAGGAGGAGAGAGATATAGGGAAGCAAAGCATAGAGAGAAAGAGGGGGTTATAGCTACCACAGCACGACGAAGTCCTTGTGGTCCAGAGCCGATAGATTCCATCTTGTCTGTGAGGAGATCTCATAGGGGTCTTCTCAGAAAGTCCCTTTATAGTCTTTTTGAAAGTGGGGAGCAGCTGGCCAAGAGGTGGGGAAATAAGGCCCATTGTTTTGGGGTAATCTTTTCAAAGGCGAGGGGCAGCTGGCCAAGATGGTGGGGGAAACAAGGCCCATTGTTTCGTAGTACGGAAGCAGGTGTACAGTACAAACCATCCTACGCAGTCCTTTCCACCTCAACAGCAAGGACGACGAAGTCTACCGTGGCCTGCACCAGCTTTCTCAGGAGTGTGTACCAGTTCTGGGCACCTGCATTTGGCAGACATTCCACCAGGATCTGGCTGGACTTCTTTGTGCAAAAGTCCTCTTTCCCCTTTGGGGGCTTTGGGTTTTCAGTCTCTGTCCTTGTCGATGAACGTGAGGCAGATGAGGGATTTCCGCCTCATCTCTTACACCACCCCGTGGCTCACGATCGTCGTCAGGAGCACTCAGCACGATTCTGTAGTGTTGTTGCGAAGTCTTCAGGACTCGTCAGTGTTGGTAGCATAACCCGGAAAACAGAGACAGGAAAGAGAGAAGAGAAAGAAAGGAAAGGGAAAAAAAGAGAAAAGAACAAAAGGAATAAGTAATTTCAGTCAAAATATCACATAAAATTTTGATTAGATCCTGGTGAAGCAACAATTGCTTTACCAAAATAAAGTTACATTAGTAAATGATTGGACTACAAAAAGCAATAAAATACATATCTAATTTCTTATTATATCTTATCTTATTTCAACACTCGTGTAGTTCGTCTTGTGTCAATAATTTTAGGGGTGTCCACAGTAAATGGGACATCGACCAAATTATGTACATTCATTATGGATGTCAATTGTTGTAAGAGTCTGGACGGAAATCCCTATCTGCCTCACGACCATCGACAGAAGCAGAGGCCGAAAACCCAGAGACCCTAAGAGGGGAAAAGGACTTTTGCACAATAGAAGTCAAGCCAGATCTTGATGGGGTGCCTGCCAGGTGCCCAGGTGTACTGCAGAGCTGTGCTGCTGAGCTGTGCTGCAGAGGCGTGTTGGTACATGCCTGTGGGAACCGCATTCTCCCGGCTACCGGGATGGAAAGAACCGAGCTATATGTCCGGTACAGCTGCACCTGTACTCTAAAACAATAGGCCTTACTCCCCACCTGCTGGCTACTTGCCCCTCGTCTCTGGAGGGATTGCCTCATCTCTTGCTTACCTGCCCCCCCGCTTTCGAAAAGACTATAAAGAGACTCTCAAAAGGTAACCCTATGAGATCTCCCTACGGACGAGACGAATCCATCGGATCCGGACAACGAGGACTTCGTCGTGCCGTGGTAGCTATGCCCCCCCTTTCCCCTCTCTTTCTTTCTTCTCTCTCTCTCTCCTCTATCGCATAAGCGTGTTGTTGGCACTCAATAAAGTGCTTTTTGATTTTGATTTAAGCAAAAATAAAATACTTGTTCCTGTTTTCTTTTGCACTCTGAGATTCAAAGTAACGAACCATCACGACCCCCGCTCCTACGAGCGGATCGTGACATCAATTGTGTTAATCGTTTCATCATTCTTCAATTCATGATGTACAAAATTGCTGACAAAACAAAACCAATCAAAACTAAAATCAGAATAACGATGGGATGACACAATTTATTCAGGATACCTGTAGCAGTAGGTGACCACCCAGAAAGGGTATCCCACCAACTGTGTTCGGCATCTTTTCTTACCCTTTCCAGAACACAATGTATTTCCTTTACATTGTGATGAACTGTTACCAAGGTTTTCTGTCCGTTTTTCTTGATCTTTTCCAAAATTTTGATTAAATCTTGGTGAAGCAACAATTGCTTGACCAAGGTAAGGTTCATCCCAATGCGGGTAGGCACAACTTGGTGTATCAGTGTGTTGAAGGTTGGATCTGGTTCTTTTCCTCAGGAATTTTTCTCCCATGGGTTGCTAGGACACAAATGACTGGGTACTTAAGAGAAACAAAGCACAAGGCTGTAGCCTTTCTCCTTGGCAGGGTGGGGCAAAATTGCCCCTCATAGAAGCAGAGCCTGGTAACGCGAGATTTGGAGAGACTGAAAAGCAAGGGCAGGGGGGAGGTCACACTCTCTTGCTCGGGACCCTCGGAGCTGGACGGTCAGAGCTGCTGTCTGCTGAACCCACGGCCCCTGAGAAGCCAGCGCGGAGCTGCCGGTCTGTCTGCTGTGAGTCTCTGCCCTCTGCCCCATCCGGAGCCGACCTGCCTGCCACCAGCCCGCTCTGAGTTTTCTCCGCTACATTGTAGCGGGGTTTTTCCCTGCACGTGGAGACCTCTTACCGTCCCAGCTCCCTGTGTCCGGGGATCCTGCTGTGGCACCAACACCAGCTGCCCCTCCCGAGGGTCTGTGGAGCAAGGGCTCTCCTCCATCCCTCCGTGCTTCGGGCAGTTGCCATTCGCCGTGTGCTACCTGAGCTCACGCTGGAGCGCCCCCTGCAGCCACCGGGGAATCATCACACCCAGAGCGCCCCTGCAGGCTGTGACTGGAACTGCACCAAAGGGAGAAGGTGCCTGAAGCCGAGCAGGCTGCCACTGGGTTTCTGGTTCTGTTTGTTGGTTAACGTTATAGTTGTAGTTATTTGTTATCCTTTGTTTTAGATAGTAGTAAAGAACTGTTATTCCTATTCCCATATCTTTGCCTGAGAGCCTCTTGATTCCAAATTTATAATAATTCGGAGGGAGAGGGGTTACAGTTTCCCATTCCAAGGGAGGTTCCTGCCTTCCTTAACAGACACCTGTCCTTCAAACCAGGACACAGTGAGTAATTGGATTGCAAAAGGTGATAAGAAGTAACTGGGGCTAAATAAGAGAAAACACATCCTGTGATTTTAGTAAAGTTACAAACACATAAATTTGAATGATTTTTAGTATCCACTACTAAATTTTCTATAACTACACTATCACAAGCAGTTCTTAAGCATGCGCATCCATTGCCTATATACACAAGCACTGTTTCAGGATTCTCTTTAGGATGAATTTCAAAATGACAGATATTCAGTTCTGTGTCTGAAGAAATGTCTTGAGCTCTAATTGCATTGCTTTCACAGATGAACCCTTGTTGTTCTCGGACAATACAAGTTTCTAAATCAACAGTTTGCCATTTCTTATCAATTTGGCAGGCCCATCGCTTATGCTCCAAAGGATAGAGAATAGTTCCACCATGATTTAGCCCTAATGCAATGATAGGAAATATTGAATGCACTGAAGCATTACATATAGTTAGCACGAAGGCTGTGGTTGTGTTTGTAATAGGGTTTTAGGTAAAATTCACTAAGTTCCACCATGATTGGAATTCTTTTTCAAAATTAGTGGCACTATCCCAAATTATTTTCCAAATATCTGTAGGAAAAGTGCCTTCTTCGCCCTCTCTTATAATTGAGGCGGCAACTGACTGCATCCACAATTGAGCCTGGATGCAGCTAAGGGCTCAAGAAATGTTGTCTTGTGTAGCACCGAGTGCATCAATTATCAATTTGTGGTTATTCACATTTACCTTTTCCCAATTTGGCAGTATGTTTGATAACAACCACTGGTGGGTTCCCAAGGCTGATAAGGACGACTACAGTGGTTGTTGTAATTTGGTCAAATCTCTGGTAGTGGCAGCCAATTTATTCATTAGTACTTCTGAATCAATGCTATTCAAGATTCCCAATCCTGTTCTCACAGCACCGGTTATGTCTTTCTGCATTCGTTTCTTAAAAGGGTTCCTCTTTCATAACCAGGTTGTCCACGCTTCGAAGGAAGTTTGCAGGAAAGGTGAACAAGCTGGCTGGATTTCTGAAATACTGTTTTGCATGAGTAATTTGACTTGTTTAAGAGACCATACTGGATTAAACAATATTTGTTGTTGGCCTGTTTTCCTGATTATATATGGTCCAATTTCGAAAATTTTAGGGCTTAGCATAACCAGTGGTGGGATGGTAGGTATTACAACATCAACTTCGAGTTCCCCCCAGTAGTTTGTATTGTTTTTACCACACATGACTTTATAGGAAAATTGTACAGCAGTTAAGTTTAGCCAACAATCCCGATTTTGAACTTCACAAAATGAAACGCGGCCATGAGGTCCAATGCTATAACTGGGTACAGACTCAGTATAGCTATGTGGTTTTTCTGTCCAGCCCGGCGTTGCCATGACAGATTCCAGTTAGCTATATTTCCAGGAGTGCCCCTATTCCAAGGCACTCTGGCTGCGTCTCGGAGACACTTAGCCAGAGAAACTGCGGCATGCGGTGTGGTGCAGGAACGAGCCAGTTTAGCTATCAGCTGAAGATGAATAACGAGAGGGCCCTTGGAATGCCTTTAATTCTGAGTGGATTTATTGCAAGGTCTTCACATAGAGGAGAGGCAGGGTCCAAGAGAGCGAGGGGCCCTCAGACACGGCCTTAAGAGTTACCATGTACCACCAATCATCAGGGGGTTTGGGGGAGTATAGAAGGCCTAAGGGTATTTGGTCCTATGGGATAGGGAAGGAATGGGGCTCAGGAGATAACAGGGAATAGAACAAAGGCTCTTAGGGGGAGGGAGGAGATGATGGACACTAGCAGTGGCTACTCTGGTTTGTCCTGGGTTAAACCATGGTCACTTCACATTCCAGGGGTTTCCTATCTCCTTGGAACTTTCTCCACCAGTTATCTTTCTCCTTTTCTAAGTCTTCTCCCCCTGGGGTCTCTAAGGACACATCCTCAGCAGCTACAACTCAGTAAAAGATTCAGCAATTAATTCAAATCGTATTATAATATCATCACCTCGGGTTACCATAAAAGGAGGGAAAACATTACTCTGGTCCAACACAAGGGGGGGTATCAACACCATGGTATGTAACTACTGCAC
Organism: Eopsaltria australis; assembly: GCA_034509425.1. Lineage (NCBI taxonomy): Eukaryota > Metazoa > Chordata > Aves > Passeriformes > Petroicidae > Eopsaltria > Eopsaltria australis. Next base: position 55,013 of record JAVTVJ010011208.1, on the reverse strand, counting down.
TCAGTATGGGCTTTGCTACGGCGTTTATTTTGAATCTATAAATTCTTCATGTCCCTCGGAGTTCCCCTGTGGAAAGTAAACACAGCAGAGCCTGCCACCAAGGGGCAGAAAAGGTTAAAATGATGGAATTATCCAGCGTGTATTTATCCGATGCTCCTTTCCTAGGGAATCAAAGGCTGTCCATGCATTTTGCTGCCAAAAAGAAAGCCGCTCAGTACATCCCTTAAACACAGCATAGAAATAAGTATAGATACAAACAAGAAAAATATTCTGTACTTCCATTTGGAAAACACTCCAAACAGCTATCAGCTTGCCAACTTGGGCGATGCCCTCCCCCTCTGTAATAATTTGTTCTCTGGAGGAAGTGTGGAGGGCTACAGCCTTGTATTTCCACACTTTTCCTTCTCGCTTGGCAGAAGCATTGGTGAACCAAGAGGTGGCCGACTGTTCAGGGGAAAAGGCAGGGGCTATTTTAATAACTGAGGCAGGTTTGTCTTGGCTGCTACTTAAGTTTTCTTGTATTGCCAGGTTTTTTACAGCTCCTCCAGTTATTGAGAAAGTGTTACAATAATGTTCAATCTGAGCATACCACTTTCTAACTGAGGCTCTCTGGGCCTCCCCGTCAGGTTGGGGGAGTCCTGGTAGAGACTGCTTTAATGACTTTGAAAGGGCCTTTCAAAACAATTGGTTGTTGTCGTGTAATTTTCTCCACTTCTATCAGAGCTAAGCTAAGCACAAACAACCCCTTTTCCCAGGTAGTGTGTCTTTTTTCAGCATCTCTGAAGCCATGGGAATAAATACCAACAGGCCTTGTTGGGCCCTCAGGGCCCCGCTGCCAGATGTGTACTGACAACCCTGAGGAAGGAAATCCCCATTCTACTTGGAAAGGATCTGTAGGGTGAATAGGGCCCAGGGCTTGGTGAGCTGTTGCTTCAAAAACCAACAATTGCAATGCTTCTTCTTGAGAAGTATCCCATTCCCATTTCACCCCTTTTCTCAGCAAGTTATAAAGAGGTCTGGCAATTACGGAAAAATCTGGGATGTGTTTCCTCCAGAACACTAATAATTGGAGATCTTTCCTAGATTCAGGCATTTTAATCTGATCTAAAGAGGTTAGGGTATCAGGTGGGATACATGTCATACCTACTGTTGCCTTTTCCCCCCAGCCTGGAAAAGAAACTCGAGATCATTTTAGCAAGGAGGTAATATAAAAGGGGATCTTTATTTTTAAGGTCTTCAGGAGCAGTTATGGAAAGGTGTCCATAAAAGCCCAGCCCCTCCAGGGGTGAGTACATATTTATAGCTTTTAGGAAATTAGCATAATTGATTAAGAGCACCAATAAGGAGAACAAGTGGTGATTCAATTCCCCCTCAGGTCCAGCCCCTTCCCTGGAGCCCCCCCTCTCAGCACTGGCTGTACTTTGTTTATGAAAATGTACCTCAGAGTTGTTCTCGGCCTTGGTTCCCAGGAAGAACCGAGATAGGACAGGGCCTTGCAACCCCCTGGGGCTTGGAGCTCTGGAATTTGTTTTGTCTTTCTGCTTAGGGAAAGGCTATGGAAAGGTACTGGAAAAACTAGCTATTAATATAGTAGGCTACAGAGCTACAAAAATATGTGCAGAGAGTACAGAGAACATATAAAAGAAAAAAGGCAGAAACCAAACGGCATCATTCCCCCCTTTTTTAGAGACTAACAAGACTCTGTCTTGTCTAGTCTCTACTCTGCATTCAACCATACCTCTGGTTTATACAACTGGCTATCCCACTAGTTGTTACACAGATGCTAATTATAACTACAGTTACTATGAACATTTCTTTTATCTAGGTTCAGTTTGGTAACCATGAAGTGAGTGTACTGAAGATATTCAAGGTTCAGTTAGCTCTTTTGAGAGTTACTTGGTGTAGAATTTGAGTTTGCTTTCAAATTTCAACCAAATTTCTAAAAAAATTTTTCATTCAGATTTGCATAAGAACAACAACTAGTGTTAATGATTTTGTGGCTAGTAGGAAATTAAGAGCTATTTTGTTTTGTCAACAGCCTTTAATATAATTAAACATTACATTTGGAATCACAGCTCCATGGGCACAGGCCCAATCTTTATCTTGGGGCAAAACTTACCAGGCCAGATTCTCAACTTTGACAAGTTGTCCTTATGAAGAGCTTTTGGATACATTTTGGACTAGAGTTACATGCAAATTTTAGGACCAAATTTGAATCACGGTTACCAACTGTACAGATAAGAGGTACAAAATAACAGTTTAAATCATATCATCTCAATTTTGTTAATCAGTCTCTGTTTCTGGCTGTTCTATGGAGCATGACGTCTCTAACTCTGGAGCAGTGAAATTCAAGCTCTCTGCCACAGCTTTGATTTGTGAGGGTAGTATGGACTTGAAATGACTCCTTTTTACTTAGCTCGTAAGATTACTGTCCCTTCATTCCACATAGACTCAGTCTCTAGGCTTGAATAGTTGCTAGTCTTCCTTCCTTCTAGATGACTTTGCTCAGTTCTAGATCTTTCATTGATATAATCAGTTCAGCTTTTTGTGATGGCACATTTGATGGTAACACTTTTCTCATGGTTACCTTGTTCGTGGTTGTTACTGCATAACCTGTCTTTTGTTTGCCATCTCGCATGAAGCTGCTCTCATCTGCATACAGCTCCCGGGCTGGCACATCTTTCAGGTCTGCTCTGCTGGAATAGGCTTCTTCCATGGTCTGCAAACAGTCAGACTTAAATACATTATCAGTTAGTGCTGGGAACAGACATACTAGGATTGACAGCAAACGTTTTCAGAATAACATTATCCAGTTTCAGTAGCATGGCATAGGGTCCATGTCTTCTATGTTCACAGAACAAACTTACAGTGGGTTGCATTCAGCTGTTGGATGTATCAATTCTTGGCTGCTGGTTGGATGCAGCAATTTTCAGTTGCTGACTGCCTAGTTCTCCAGTTTCAGGATTTTTTACATAATAGTAAAGAGTCCTTGGTCTTTTTTACTCACAAGGATACAGGAGAAGGTCTTTTTCAAATTTAACTCAGTAAACCATCCTAAGATATTTGTTAACACAGGACTCTGCTTACTTATAGCATGGTTTAAGGGAGCCTAAAAACGGCTTCTTTTTCTTTGGGCTCGGTGTTTCCCTTTTGAGTGCTTACCAGAGCAGACAAAGAGCGCTCGCTGCCCTCGCACGGCCGGGGACGGGCGCGGCATGCGGGCACCCCCGCCCAGGGGCACCCCCGGCTCGCCCGCGCTCGGCCCGTGCTGCTGCTCACAGCGGCTCTCGGGTGTCCTTAAAACAAGCTCGTTACTGTGGAAAGTGCGATAGGGCCGTTCCTGCTCTTAGATCTCACACTCCCGGCCCGCTCTGGGCCGGTGCGGGCGGGGCCCAGGAGCAGCGAGTGAGCCGGGCCGTGGCCGCGCAGCGGCGGCCCCGCCTCCGCCAGAGTAGGGCCGAAGCAGCGCAGCGGCAGCCCCGGTGCCGGTTCGCTTCCTGGGACCGCTCCCCCGCGCATCCCCCGGCCGTGACCAGGGCAATGGCAGGAATCACCTCCGCCCCTCTCAGAGCGGCTGGTGCCCCGCTTCTGTCACGGGGGAGTGACCGCCCTGCTCGCGGAGCCGTCCCGGAAGTCCGGGAGTCGCCCTTGCCTTAAAATCTTGGAAAAACTTTTTACAGATGGAACATAGAAAGTGGGGGCTTCTCCCCCTTCCCTTACAATGGTGCGAACCGAGCTTTCTCGGCCGTTCCACAAAACTTGCTGGAAGCGAGGATCTCTCCCTCGCCTCCCACTAAGGAGCAGGCTGGACACCCAGCCTCTCCACAGACCTGTAGGAAGCGAGGATTTCTCACTCGCCTCCCACCAAGGAGCAGGCTGGGCACCCAGCCGCTCCACAAACCTGTAGGAAGTGGGAATCTCTCCCCAGCGTCCCACCAAGGAGCAAGCTGGGCACCCAGCCGCCCACAAACCTGCTGTGTGAAGTGGGAATCTCTCCCCAGCCTTCCCACCAAGGAGCAGTGGCTGGACACCCAGTCAGCCCACAACCTGTAGTGGAAGTAAAATCTCTCCCAGCTCTTCAATTAAGGGAGCAGGCTGGACACCCAGCCGCTCCACAAACCTGTAGGAAGCGGGGCCCATCCCCCACTCCTACCAAGAAGCAGACCAGGCCTCCCCCGGCCGCTCCATGCCCAGATGTCTCCAGGCCAGCTTTCAATTCAAAACTCGCATGTGCTAAACATGAAATAAACTTTCGCACTGTGAATTGCTTTTCTCTACCAGTGAACAATCTCAGCCGAGATCACACACCCGCCTCCTCCCCACCAGCCGATCTCTGGGGCAGGTTTGAAAATCGGCAACAGGAAAAACTTGGAGAAATGATTTCAAAAGCAAATTTTCTCACCACCACGCCAGGTTGTCCTGTGATCGCTAACAATTACTGACTTTAAACAGATACACAATACATAAACAATACACACACATACAAACTACACACTACACAACGAAAAGAACCACCTTTATACTACCTCCTGTGGGATCTGGGAACCATGGTGTCTCGACCTCAGGCCCTAGCAGGGAATTCTTTAGATTGCTGTCAGGAAGGAATTCCTTGCAGGATGTTTTCGGTCCAGAGGAAGGGTACCAGGTTCTCGTGTCCCTTCTGGGTGTGCCAAATAACTGTTGCCTTTTCCCCCAGCCTGGAAAAGAAACTCGAGATCATTTTAGCAAGGAGGTAATATAAAAGGGGATCTTTATTTTGAAGGTCTTCAGGAGCAGTTATGGAAAGGTGTCCATAAAAGCCCAGCCCCTCCAGGGGTGAGTACATATTTATAGCTTTTAGGAAATTAGCATAATTAAGAGCACCAATAAGGAGAACAAGTGGCGATTCAATTCCCCCTCAGGTCCAGCCCCTTCCCTGGAGCCCCCCTCTCAGCACTGGCTGCACTCTGCTTATGAAAATGTACCTCAGAGTTGTTCTCGGCCTTGGTTCCCAGGAAGAACTGAGATAGGACAGGGCCTTGCAACCTCTGGGGCTTGGAGCTCTGGAATTTGTTTTGTCTTTCTGCTTAGGGAAAGGCTATGGAAAGGTACTGGAAAAACTAGCTATTAATATAGTAGGCTACAGAGCCACAAAAATATGGGCAGAGAGTAGAGAGAACATATAAAAGAAAAAAGGCAGAAACCAAACGGCATCACCGGGAGCACAGTGCCTTAGGGCCGGGACACAAAAAGTGTCCCTTTTCTCTGAGAAAGAGAACTCTGCCCCCCAGTTTCTTGATGTCAGTTTGGAGGAGGGTTTCATTCTGCAAGGCAGCCAGGGTCCTTTGTTGGTGGCAGCTTGGGTCTCATGAGGGATCTTGCTCCATGAATTTGAAGAGGCGCAAGTAGCTCCATCTCTAGACATGCCGGGGCTCACGACAAATGATGGTACTTTTGCACGCGGAAAGAAAACTTAGGGCCCCCAGATTCATGATGTAATGGTTTGGTGAGGGTTGCCCAAATGCAACCAGAGTCCTGGTTTATGGCATCTTGCGTCAGCTAATAATCTTGATCCATACGGAATTTCAGGTGGCGTCCGGGAGCAGAGTGCCTTAGGGCCAGGACACAAAAAGTGTCCCTTTTCTCTGAGAAAGAGAACTCTGCCCCCCAGTTTCGTGATGTCAGTTTGGAGGAGGGTTTTGGCCCTGCAAGGGCAGCCAGGTCCCTGTCGGTGGCAGCTTGGGTCTGCGAGGAATCTTGATCCATACTGAATTTGAAGACGCATCAGGGAGCAGAGTGCCTTAGGGCCGGGTCACAAAAAGTGTCCCTTTTCTCTGAGAAAGAGAACTCTGCCCCCCAGTTTCTTGATGTCAGTTTGGAGGAGGGTTTTGGCCCTGCAAGGGCAGCCAGGGTCCTTGTCAGTGACACCTTGGGTCTGAGGAATCTTAATCCATGCGGAATTTCAGCATGCTGTCAACTCCCAGATATGTGGCCTCGGATGCAAACAAATGCTATGCATTTCCATGTGAAAGAAAACTAGTCCCTCTAGATGGCTGATGCCAGTTTTAGGAGGCATTTAGCCCCACAATTGCAGCCAGAGTTCTAGCTGATGGCAGCTTGGGTCTGGGAAGGATCTTGATCCATGCGGCATTTCAGGTGGCGTCCGGTGTTGCCTTTTCCCCCAGCCTGGAAAAGAAACTCGAGATCATTTTAGCAAGGAGGTAATATAAAAGGGGATCTTTATTTTGAAGGTCTTCAGGAGCAGTTATGGAAAGGTGTCCATAAAAGCCCAGCCCCTCCAGGGGTGAGTACATATTTATAGCTTTTAGGAAATTAGCATAATTAAGAGCACCAATAAGGAGAACAAGTGGCGATTCAATTCCCCCTCAGGTCCAGCCCCTTCCCTGGAGCCCCCCTCTCAGCACTGGCTGCACTCTGCTTATGAAAATGTACCTCAGAGTTGTTCTCGCCTTGGTTCCCAGGAAGAACTGAGATAGGACAGGGCCTTGCAACCCCCTGGGGCTTGGAGCTCTGGAATTTGTTTTGTCTTTCTGCTTAGGGAAAGGCTATGGAAAGGTACTGGAAAAACTAGCTATTAATATAGTAGGCTACAGAGCCACAAAAATATGTGCAGAGAGTACAGAGAACATATAAAAGAAAAAAGGCAGAAACCAAACGGCATCATTCCCCCCTTTTTTAGAGACTAACAAGACTCTGTCTTGTCTAGTCTCTACTCTGCATTCAACCATACCTCTGGTTTATACAACTGGCTATCCCACTAGTTGTTACACAGATGCTAATTATAACTACAGTTACTATGAACATTTCTTTATCTAGGTTCAGTTTGGTAACCATGAAGTGAGTGTACTGAAGATATTCAAGGTTCAGTAAGCTCTTTTGAGAGTTACTTGGTGTAGAATTTGAGTTTGTTTTCAAATTTCAACCAAATTTCTAAAAAAATTTTTCATTCAGATTTGCATAAGAACAACAACTAGTGTTAATGATTTTGTGGCTAGTAGGAAATTAAGAGCGATTTTGTTTTGTCAACAGCCTTTAATATGATTAAACATGACATTTGGAATCACAGCTCCATGGGCACAGGCCCAATCTTTATCTTGGGGCAAAACTTACCAGGCCAGATTCTCAACTTTGACAAGTTGTCCTTATGAAGAGCTTTTGGATACATTTTGGACTAGAGTTACATGCAAATTTTAGGACCAAATTTGAATCACGGTTACCAACTGTACAGATAAGAGGTACAAAAGAACAGTTTAAATCATATCATCTCAATTTGTATCAGTCTCTGTTTTCTGGCTGTCTATGGAGCAGACGTCTTCTTAACTCTGGAGCAGTGAATTCAAGGCTCTCTGCCAGCAGCTTTGGATTTGGTGAGGGTAGTCAGGACTTGGAATGACTCTTTTTACTTAGCTCATAAGATTACTGTCCCTTCATTCAACATAGACTCAGTCTCTAGGTTTGAATAGTTGCTAGTCTTCCTTCCTTCTAGATGACTTTGCTCAGTTCTAGATCTTTCATTGATATAATCAGTTCAGCTTTTTGTGATGGTACATTTGATGGTAACACTTTTCTCATGGTTACCTGGTTCGTGGTTGTTACTGTATAACCTGTCTTTTGTTTGCCATCTCGCATGAAGCTGCTCTCATCTGCATACAGCTCCCAGGCTGGCACATCTGTCAGGTCTGCTCTGCTGGAATAGGCTTCTTCCATGGTCTGCAAACAGTCAGACTTAAATACATTATCAGTTAGTGCTGGGAACAGACATACTAGGATTGACAGCAACGTTTTCAGAATAACATTATCCAGTTTCAGTAGCATGCATAGGGGTCCATGCTTCTATGTTCACAGAACAACTTACAAGTGGTTGCATGGCAAACGTTGGATGTATCAATCTAGGCTGCTGTTGGATGCAGCAATTTTCAGTGCTGACTGCCCTATTCGCAGTTTCAGATTATTTACATAATAGTAAAGGAGTTCCTTGGTCTTTTTTACCACAAGAACAGGAAAGGTCTTTTACAATTTAAACTCAGTAAACCATTCTAAGATATTTGTTAACACAGGACTCTGCTTACTTATAGCATGGTTTAAGGGAGCCTAAAAACGGCTTCTTGTTCTTTGGGCTCGGTGTTTCCCTTTTGAGTGCTTACCAGAGCAGACAAAGAGCGCTCGCTGCCCTCGCACGGCCGGGGACGGGCGCGGCATGCGGGCACCCCCGCCCAGGGGCACCCCCGGCTCGCCCGCGCTCGGCCCGTGCTGCTGCTCACAGCGGCTCTCGGGTGTCCTTAAAACAAGCTCTTTACTGTGGAAAGTGCGATAGGGCCGTTCCTGCTCTTAGATCTCACACTCCCGGCCCGCTCTGGGCCGGTGCGGGCGGGGCCCAGGAGCAGCGAGTGAGCCGGGCCGTGGCCGCGCAGCGGCGGCCCCGCCTCCGCCAGAGCAGGGCCGAAGCAGCGCAGCGGCAGCCCCGGTCCCGGTTCGCTTCCTGGGACCGCTCCCCCGCGCATCCCCCGGCCGTGACCAGGGCAATGGCAGGAATCACCTCCGCCCCTCTCAGAGCGGCTGGTGCCCCGCTTCTGTCACGGGGGAGTGACCGCCCTGCTCGCGGAGCCGTCCCGGAAGTCCGGGAGTCGCCCTTGCCTTAAAATCTTGGAAAAACTTTTTACAGATGGAACATAGAAAGTGGGGCTTCTCCCCCTTCCCTTACAATGGTGCGAACCGAGCTTTCTCGGCCGTTCCACAAAACTGGCTGGAAGCGAGGATCTCTCCCTCGCCTCCCACTAAGGAGCAGGCTGGACACCCAGCCTCTCCACAGACCTGTAGGAAGCGAGGATTTCTCACTCGCCTCCCACCAAGGAGCAGGCTGGGCACCCAGCCGCTCCACAAACCTGTTGGAGGTGGGAATCTTCCCCAGCTTCCCACCAAGGAGCAGGCTGGGCACCCAGCCGCTCCACAAACCTGTAAGGAAGTGGGAATCTCTCCCAGCCTCCACCAAGGAGGCCCCCCCCCCCCCCCCCCCCCCCCCCCCTGCTGACACACCAGCCGCTACACAAACTGTAGAAGCGCGGGGCCCATCCCCCACCTCCTACCAAGAAGCAGACCAGGCCTCCCCCAGCCGCTCCATGCCCAGATGTCTCCAGGCCAGCTTTCAATTCAAAACTCGCATGTGCTAAACATGAAATAAACTTTCGCACTGTGATTTGCTTTTCTCCACCAGTGAACAATCTCAGCCGAGATCACACACCCGCCTCCTCCCCACCAGCCGCTCTCTGGGGCAGGTTGGAAAATCGGCAACAGGAAAAACTTGGAGAAATGATTTCAAAAGCAAATTTTCTCACCACCACGCCAGGTTGTCCTGGGATCGCTAACATTTACTGACTTTAAACAGATACACAATACATAAACAATACACACACATACAAACTACACACTACACAACGAAAAGAACCACCTTTATACTACCTCCTGTGGGATCTTGGAACCATGGTGTCTCGACCTCAGGCCCGTGGGCAGGGAATTCTTTAGATTGCTGTTCAGAAAGAATTCCTTTGCAGGATGTTTTCGGTCAAGAGGAAGGGTACCAGGTTCTCGTGTCCCTTCTGGGTGTGCCAAATAACTGTTGCCTTTTCCCCCAGCCTGGAAAAGAAACTCGAGATCATTTTAGCAAGGAGGTAATATAAAAGGGGATCTTTATTTTTAAGGTCTTCAGGAGCAGTTATGGAAAGGTGTCCATAAAAGCCCGGCCCCTCCAGGGTGAGTACATATTTATAGCTTTTAGGAAATTAGCATAATTGATTAAGAGCACCAATAAGGAGAACAAGTGGTGATTCAATTCCCCCTCAGGTCCAGCCCCTTCCCTGGAGCCCCCCTCTCAGCTCTGGCTGCACTCTGCTTATGAAAATGTACCTCAGATTTGTTCTCGGCCTTGGTTCCCAGGAAGAACTGAGATAGGACAGGGCCTTGCAACCCCCTGGGGCTTGGAGCTCTGGAATTTGTTTTGTCTTTCTGCTTAGGGGAAGGCTATGGAAAGGTACTGGAAAAACTAGCTATTAATATAGTAGGCTACAGAGCCAGAAAAATATGTGCAGAGAGTACAGAGAACATATAAAATAAAAAAGGCAGAAACCAAACGGCATCACCGGAGGCCAGTGCCTTAGGGCCGGACACAAAAAGTGTCCCTTTCTCTGAGAAAGAGAACTCTTGCCCCCCAGTTTCTTGATGTCATTTGGAGGAGGGTTTTGGCCCTGCAAGGGCAGCCAGGGTCCTTGTTGGTGCAGCTTGGTCTGCGAGAATCTAATCCATGCGGAATTTCAGCAGCGGCTGTCAAACTCCCAGACATGGGGCCCTACGATACAAATATGGCACTTTTCCACGGTTGAAAGAAAAACTAGGCCCCAGATTGCATGATGCCAGTTTTAGGAGCATTTAGCCCTACAATGCAGCCAGAGTCTAAGCTGAGGCACTTGGGTCTGGAAGGGATCTTGATCATGCGGGCATTTCAGGTGGTGTCCGGGAGCAGAGTGCCTTAGGGCCGGGACACAAAAAGTGTCCCTTTTCTCTGAGAAAGATAGCTCTGCCCCCAGTTTCTTGATGTCAGTTTGGAGGAGGGTTTTGGCCCTGCAAGGGCAGCCAGTGTCCTAGTCGATGGCAGCTTGGGTCTACGAGGGATCTTGCTCCATGCAGAATTTGAAGAGGCGGCAGTCGACTCCCAGACATGGGGCCTACGATACAAATGATGGCACTTTTCCACGTGAAAGAAAACTTAGGCCCCCAGATTCATGATGTCGGTTTGGTGGAGGGTTTTGGCCTACAAATGCAACCAGAGTCCTGGTTGATGGCATCTTGCGTCAGCGAATAATCTTGATCCATACGGAATTTCAGGTGGCGTCCAGGAGCAGAGTGCCTTAGGGCCAGGACACAAAAAGTGTCCCTTTTCTCTGAGAAAGAGAACTCTGCCCCCCAGTTTCTTGATGTCAGTTTGGAGGAGGGTTTGGCCCTTCCAGGGCCGCCAGGGTCCCTGTCGGAGCAGCTTGGTCTCGACGAATCTTGATCCATACGGAATTTCAGGTGGCATCCGGGAGCAGAGTGCCTTAGGGCCGGGACACAAAAAGTGTCCGTTTTCTCTGAGAAAGAGAACTCTGCCCCCAGTTTCGTGATGTCAGTTGAGGAGGGTTTTGGCCCTACAAGGGCAGCCAGGTCCCTGTCGCGGCTGGCGCTTGGCGTCTGCGAGGGAATCTTACCATGCGGAATTTCAGCAGCAGGCTGTCAACTCCCAGATATGGGCCTTCGATGGGCAAACAATGGCGCCATTTCCATGTGAAAGAAAACTCAGTCCCCCAGATGCATGATGCCAGTTTTTAGGAGGCATTTAGCCCTACAATTGCAGCCAGAGTTCTAGCTGATGGCAGCTTGGGTCTGGGAAGGATCTTGATCCATGCGGCATTTCAGGTGGCGTCCTGTGTTGCCTTTCCCCCAGCCTGGAAAAGAAACTCGAGATCATTTTAGCAAGGAGGTAATATAAAAGGGGATCTTTATTTTGAAGGTCTTCAGGAGCAGTTATGGAAAGGTGTCCATAAAAGCCCAGCCCCTCCAGGGGTGGGTACATATTTATAGCTTTTAGGAAATTAGCATAATTGATTAAGAGCACCAATAAGGAGAACAAGTGGCGATTCAATTCCCCCTCAGGTCCAGCCCCTTCCCTGGAGCCCCCCTCTCAGCACTGGCTGCACTCTGCTTATGAAAATGTACCTCAGAGTTGTTCTCGGCCTTGGTTCCCAGGAAGAACTGAGATAGGACAGGGCCTTGCAACCCCCTGGGGCTTGGAGCTCTGGAATTTGTTTTGTCTTTCTGCTTAGGGAAAGGCTATGGAAAGGTACTGGAAAAACTAGCTATTAATATAGTAGGCTACAGAGCCACAAAAATATGGGCAGAGAGTACAGAGAACATATAAAAGAAAAAAGGCAGAAACCAAACGGCATCATTCCCCCCTTTTTTAGAGACTAACAAGACTCTGTCTTGTCTAGTCTCTACTCTGCATTCAACCATACCTCTGGTTTATACAACTGGCTATCCCACTAGTTGTTACACAGATGCTAATTATAACTACAGTTACTATGAACATTTCTTTTATCTAGGTTCAGTTTGGTAACCATGAAGTGAGTGTACTGAAGATATTCAAGGTTCAGTAAGCTCTTTTGAGAGTTACTTGGTGTAGAATTTGAGTTTGCTTTCAAATTTCAACCAAATTTCTAAAAAAAATTTTCATTCAGATTTGCATAAGAACAACAACTAGTGTTAATGATTTTGTGGCTAGTAGGAAATTAAGAGCTATTTTGTTTTGTCAACAGCCTTTAATATGATTAAACATTACATTTGGAATCACAGCTCCATGGGCACAGGCCCAATCTTTATCTTGGGGCAAAACTTACCAGGCCAGATTCTCAACTTTGACAAGTTGTCCTTATGAAGAGCTTTTGGATACATTTTGGACTAGAGTTACATGCAAATTTTAGGACCAAATTTGAATCACGGTTACCAACTGTACAGATAAGAGGTACAAAAGAACAGTTTAAATCATATCATCTCAATTTGTATCAGTCTCTGTTTTCTGGCTGTCTATGGAGCAGACGTCTTCTTAACTCTGGAGCAGTGAATTCAAGGCTCTCTGCCAGCAGCTTTGATTTGGTGAGGGTAGTCAGGACTTGGAATGACTCTTTTTACTTAGCTCGTAAGATTACTGTCCCTTCATTCAACATAGACTCAGTCTCTAGGCTTGAATAGTTGCTAGTCTTCCTTCCTTCTAGATGACTTTGCTCAGTTCTAGATCTTTCATTGATATAATCAGTTCAGCTTTTTGTGATGGTACATTTGATGGTAACACTTTTCTCATGGTTACCTGGTTCGTGGTTGTTACTGCATAACCTGTCTTTTGTTTGCCATCTCGCATGAAGCTGCTCTCATCTGCATACAGCTCCCGGGCTGGCACATCTTTCAGGTCTGCTCTGCTGGAATAGGCTTCTTCCATGGTCTGCAAACAGTCAGACTTAAATACATTATCAGTTAGTGCTGGGAACAGACATACTAGGATTGACAGCAAACGTTTTCAGAATAACATTATCCAGTTTCAGTAGCATGGCATGGGGTCCATGTCTTCTATGTTCACAGAACAAACTTACAGTGGGTTGCATGCAACTGTTGGATGTATCAATTCTTGGCTGCTGGTTGGATGCAGCAATTTCAGTTGCTGACTGCCCTAGTTCTCCAGTTTCAGGATTATTTTACATAATAGTAAAGAGTCCTTGGTCTTTTTTACTCACAAGGATACAGGAGAAGGTCTTGTACAAATTTAACTCAGTAAACCATTCTAAGATATTTGTTAACACAGGACTCTGCTTACTTATAGCATAGTTTAAGGGAGCCTAAAAACGGCTTCTTATTCTTTGGGCTGGTGTTCCCTTTTGAGTGCTTACCAGAGCAGACAAAGAGCGCTCGCTGCCCTCGCACGGCCGGGGACGGGCGCTGGCATGCGGGCACCCCGCCCAGGGCACCCCCGGCCGCCCGCGCTCGGCCCGTTGCTGCTGCTCAAGCGGCTCGCGGGTGTTCCTTAAAACAAGCTCGTTACTGTGGAAAGTGCGATAGGCGCGAGCATTCCTGCTCTTAGATTCTCACACTCCCGGCCCGCTCTGGGCCGGTGCCGGGCGGGGCCCAGGAAGCAGCGAGTGAAGCCGGGCCGTGGCCGCGCAGCGGCGGCCCCGCCTCCGCCAGAGCAGGGCCGAAGCAGCGCAGCGGCAGCCCTGGTCCCGGTTCGCTTCCTGGGACCGCTCCCCCGCGCATCCCCCGGCCGTGACCAGGGCAATGGCAGGAATCAGCTCCGCCCCTCTCAGAGCGGCTGGTGCCCCGCTTCTGTCACGGGGGAGTGACCGCCCTGCTCGCGGAGCCGTCCCGGAAGTCCGGGAGTCGCCCTTGCCTTAAAATCTTGGAAAAACTTTTTACAGATGGAACATAGAAAGTGGGGCTTCTCCCCCTTCCCTTACAATGGTGCGAACCGAGCTTTCTCGGCCGTTCCACAAAACTTGCTGGAAGCAAGGATCTCTCCCTCGCCTCCCACTAAGGAGCAGGCTGGACACCCAGCCTCTCCACAGACCTGTAGGAAGCGAGGATTTCTCACTCGCCTCCCACCAAGGAGCAGGCTGGGCACCCAGCCGCTCCACAAAACCTGTAGGAAGTGGGACTCTCTCCCCAGCTTCCCACCAAGGAGCAGGCTGGGCACCCAGCCGCTCCACAAACCTGTAGGAAGTTGGAATCTCTCCCCAGCTTCCCACCAAGGAGCAGGCTGGGCACCCAGCCGCTCCACAAACCTGTAGGAAGTGGGAATCTCTCCCCAGCCTCCCACCAAGGAGCAGGCTGGACACCAAGCCGCTCCACAAACCTGTAGGAAGTGGGAATCTCTCCCCAGCCTCCCACCAAGGAGCAGGCTGGACACCCAGCCGCTCCACAAACCGGTAGGAAGCGGGGCCCATCCCCCACCTCCTACCAAGAAGCAGACCAGGCCTCCCCCGGCCGCTCCATGCCCAGATGTCTCCAGGCCAGCTTTCAATTCAAAACGCGCATGTGCTAAACATGAAATAAAATTTCGCACTGTGATTTGCTTTTCTCTACCAGTGAACAATCTCAGCCGAGATCACACACCCGCCTCCTCCCCACCAGCCGATCTCTGGGGCAGGTTGGAAAATCGGCAACAGGAAAAACTGGGAGAAATGATTTCAAAAGCAAATTTTCTCACCACCACGCCAGGTTGTCCTGGGATCGCTAACAATTACTGACTTTAAACAGATACACAATACATAAACAATACACACACATACAAACTACACACTACACAACGAAAAGAACCACCTTTATACTACCTCCTGTTGGATCTTGGAACCATGGTGTCTCGACCTCAGGCCCGTGGCAGGGAATTCTTTAGATTGCTGTCAGAAAGGAATTCCTTGCAGGATGTTTTCGGTCCAGAGGAAGGGTACCAGGTTCTCGTGTCCCTTCTGGGTGTGCCAAATAACTGTTGCCTTTTCCCCAGCCTGGAAAAGAAACTCGAGATCATTTTAGCAAGGAGGTAATATAAAAGGGGATCTTTATTTTTAAGGTCTTCAGGAGCAGTTATGGAAAGGTGTCCATAAAAGCCCAGCCCCTCCAGGGGTGAGTACATATTTATAGCTTTAGGAAATTAGCATAATTGATTAAGAGCACCAAAGGAGAACAAGTGGCGCATTCAATTCGCGCCGCTCAGGTCCAGCCCCTTCCCTGGAGCCCCTCTCTCAGCACTGGCTGCACTCTGCTTATGAAAATGTACCTCAGAGTTGTTCTCGGCCTTGGTTCCCAGGAAGAACTGAGATAGGACAGGGCCTTGCAACCCCCTGGGGCTTGGAGCTCTGGAATTTGTTTTGTCTTTCTGCTAAGGGAAAGGCTATGGAAAGGTACTGGAAAAACTAGCTATTAATATAGTAGGCTACAGAGCCAGAAAAAATTGAGTGCAGAGAGTACAAGAGAACAATAAGAAAAAAGGCAGAAACCCAAACGGCATCACCGGGAGCACAGTGCTTAGGGCCGCGACACAAAAAGTGTCCGTTTTCTTTGAGAAAGAGAACTCTGCCCCCCAGTTTCTTGATGTCAGTTTGGAGGAGGGTTTTGGCCCTGCAAGGGCAGTCAGGGTCCTTGTCGGTGGCAGCTTGGGTCTGCGAGGAATCTAAATCCATGCGGAATTTCAGCATGAGGCTGTCAACTCCCAGATATGTGGCCTTCGATGCAAACAATGGCGCATTTCCGTGTGAAGAAAAACTCAGTCCCCCAGATGCATGATGCCAGTTTTTAGGAGGCATTTAGCCCTACAATTGCAGCCAGAGTTCTAGTTCATGGCAGCTTGGGTCTGGGAAGGATCTTGATCCATGCCTGCCATTTCAGGTGGTGTCCGGGAGCACAGTGCCTTAGGGCCGGGAAACCAAAAGTGTCCCTTTTCTCTGAGAAAGAAAACTCTGCCCCCCAGTTTCCTTATGTCAGTTTGGAGGAGGGTTTTGGCCCTGCAAGGGCAGCCAGGGTCCTTGTCGGTGGCAGCTTCGGTCTGTGAGGGATCTTGCTCCATGCGGAATTTGAAGAGGCGGCAGTCAACTCCCAGACAGGGGGCCTACGATACAAATGATGGCACTTTTCCACGTGAAAGAAAACTTAGGCCCCCAGTTTCATGATGTCGGTTTGGGGGAGGGTTTTAGCCCTACAAATGCAACCAGAGTCCTGGTTGATGGCAGCTTGCGTCAGCGAATAATCTTGATCCATACGGGATTTCAGGAGGCAGCAGGGAGCACAGTGCTTTAGGGCCGAGAAACAAAAACTGTCACTTTCTTCTGAGAAAGAGAACTCTGCCCCCCAGTTTCTGTGATGTTCAGTGTTGGAGGAGGGTTTTGGCCCATGCAAGGGCAGCCCAGGGTAACCTCTTGTCGTGGCAGTCTTGGGTCGCAGGAATCTTGATTCATACGGAATTTCAGGTGGCGTCCGGGAGAACAGTGCCTACGGGCCGGGACACAAAAAGTGTCCCTTTTCTCTGAGAAAGAGAACTCTGCCCCCCACTTTCTTGATGTCAGTTTGGAGGAGGGTTTTGGCCTTGCAAGGGCAGCTAGGGTCCTTGTCGGTGGCAGCTTGGGTCTGCGATGAAATCTTGATCCATACGGAATTTCAGGTGGCGTCCGGGAGAACAGTGCCTACGGGCCGGGACACAAAAAGTGTCCCTTTTCTCTGAGAAAGAGAACTCTGCCCCCCACTTTCTTGATGTCAGTTTGGAGGAGGGTTTTGGCCTTGCAAGGGCAGCTAGGGTCCTTGTCGGTGGCAGCTTGGGTCTGCGATGAAATCTTGATCCATACGGAATTTCAGCATGCGGCTTGTCAACTCCCAGATTTGTGGCCTTCGATGCAAACAATGGCCGTTATTTCCATGTGAAAGAAAACTCAGTCCCCCAGATCATTTGATGCCAGTTTTTAGGAGGATTTAGCCCTACATTGCAGCCAGAGTTCTAGCTGATGGCAGCTTGGGTCTGGGAAGGATCTTGATCCATGCGGCATTTCAGGTGGCGTCCGGTGTTGCCTTTTCCCCCAGCCTGGAAAAGAAACTCGAGATCATTTTAGCAAGGAGGAAATATAAAAGGGGATCTTTATTTTGAAGGTCTTCAGGAGCAGTTATGGAAAGGTGTCCATAAAAGCCCAGCCCCTCCAGGGGTGGGTACATATTTATAGCTTTTAGGAAATTAGCATAAATGATTAAGAGCACCAATAAGGAGAACAAGTGGCGATTCAATTCCCCCTCAGGTCCAGCCCCTTCCCTGGAGCCCCCCTCTCAGCACGGGCTGCACTCTGCTTATGAAAATGTACGTCAGAGTTGTTCTCGGCCTTGGTTCCCAGGAAGAACTGAGATAGGACAGGGCCTTGCAACCCCCTGGGGCTTGGAGCTCTGGAATTTGTTTTGTCTTTCTGCTTAAGGAAAGGCTATGGAAAGGTACTGGAAAAACTAGCTATTAATATAGTAGGCTACAGAGCCAGAAAAATATGGGCAGAGAGTACAGAGAACATATAAAAGAAAAAAGGCAGAAACCAAACGGCATCATTCCACCCTTTTTTAGAGACTACCAAGACTCTGTCTTGTCTAGTCTCTACTCTGCATTCAACCATACCTCTGGTTTATACAACTGGCTATCCCACTAGTTGTTACACAGATGCTAATTATAACTACAGTTACTATGAACATTTCTTTTATCTAGGTTCAGATTTGGTAACCATTGAAGTGGTGTACTGAAGATATTCAAGGTTCAGTAAGCTCTTTTGAGAGTTACTTGGTGTAGAATTTGATTTTGCTTTCAAATTTCAAACAAATTTCTAAAAAAATTTTTCATTCAGATTTGCATAAGAACAACAACTAGTGTTAATGATTTTGTGGCTAGTAGGAAATTAAGAGCTATTTTGTTTTGTCAACAGCCTTTAATATGATTTAACATTACATTTGGAATCACAGCTCCATGGGCACAGGCCCAATCTTTATCTTGAGGCAAAACTTACCAGGCCAGATTCTCAACTTTGACAAGTTGTCCTTATGAAGAGCTTTTGGATACATTTTGGACTAGAGTTACATGCAAATTTTGGACCAAATTTGAATCACGGTTACCAACTGTACAGATAAGAGGTACAAAAGAACAGTTTAAATCATATCATCTCAATTTGTATCAGTCTCTGTTTTTCTGGCTGTCTATGGAGCAGACGTCTTCTTAACTCTGGAGCAGTGAATTCAAGGCTCTCTGCCAGCAGCTTTGGATTTGGTGAGGGTAGTCAGGACTTGGAATGACTCTTTTTACTTAGCTCGTAAGATTACTGTCCCTTCATTCAACATAGACTCAGTCTCTAGGCTTGAATAGTTGCTAGTCTTCCTTCCCTCTAGATGACTTTGCTCAGTTCTAGATCTTTCATTGATATAATCAGTTCAGCTTTTTGTGATGGCACATTTGATGGTAACACTTTTCTCATGGTTACCTGGTTCGTGGTTGTTACTGCATAACCTGTCTTTTGTTTGCAATCTCGCATGAAGCTGCTCTCATCTGCATACAGCTCCCAGGCTGGCACATCTTTCAGGTCTGCTCTGCTGGAATAGGCTTCTTCCATGGTCTGCAAACAGTCAGACTTAAATACATTATCAGTTAGTGCTGGGAACAGACATACTAGGATTGACAGAAAACGTTTTCAGAATAACATTATCCAGTTTCAGTAGCATGGCATAGGGTCCATGTCTTCTATGTTCACAGAAAAAACTTACAGTGGGTTGCATGCAACTGTTTGATGTATCAATTCTTGGCTGCTGGTTGGATGCAGCAATTTTCAGTTGCTGACTGCCCTAGTTCTCCAGTTTCAGGATTATTTTACATAATAGTAAAGAGTCCTGGGTCTTTTTTACTCACAAGGATACAGGAGAAGGTCTGTTACAAATTTAACTCAGTAAACCATTCTAAGATATTTGTTAACACAGGACTCTGCTTACTTATAGCATGGTTTAAGGGAGCCTAAAAACGGCTTCTTGTTCTTTGGGCTCGGTGTTTCCCTTTGAGTGCTTACCAGAGCAGACAAAGAGCGCTCGCTGCCCTCGCACGGCCGGGGACGGGCGCGGCATGCGGGCACCCCGCCCAGGGGCAACCCCGGCTCGCCCGCGCTCGGCCCGTGCTGCTGCTCACAGCGGCTCTCGGGTGTCCTTAAAACAAGCTCGTTACTGTGGAAAGTGCGATAGGGCCGTTCCTGCTCTTAGATCTCACACTCCCGGCCCGCTCTGGGCCGGTGCGTGCGGGGCCCAGGAGCAGCGAGTGAGCCGGGCCGTGGCCGCGCAGCGGCGGCCCCGCCTCCGCCAGAGCAGAGCCGAAGCAGCGCAGCGGCAGCCCCGGTCCCGGTTCGCTTCCTGGGACCGCTCCCCCGCGCATCCCCCGGCCGTGACCAGGGCAATGGCAGGAATCACCTCCGCCCCTCTCAGAGCGGCTGGTGCCCGCTTCTGTCACGGGGGAGTGACCGCCCTGCTCGCGGAGCCGTCCCGGAAGTCCGGGAGTCGCCCTTGCCTTAAAATCTTGGAAAAACTTTTTACAGATGGGACATAGAAAGTGGGGGCTTCTCCCCCTTCCCTTACAATGGTGCGAACGGAGCTTTCTCGGCCGTTCCACAAAACTTGCTGGAAGCGAGGATCTCTCCCTCGCCTCCCACAAAGGAGCAGGCTGGACACCCAGCCGCTCCACAAACCTGTAGGAAGTGGGAATCTCTCCCCAGCCTCCCACCACGGAGCAGGCTGGACACCCAGCCGCTCCACAAACCTGTGAAAGTGGAATCTCTCCCCAGCTTCCCACAGTGAGCAGGCTGGGCACCCGCCAGCTCACACAACCTGTAGAAGTGGGAATTCTCAGACTCCCACCAAGGAGCAGGCTGGGCACCCAGCCGCTCCACAAAACCTGTAGGAAGTGGGAATCTCTCCCCAGCTTCCCACCAAGGAGCAGGCTGGGCACCCAGCCGCTCCACAAACCTGTAGGAAGTGGGAATCTCTCCCCAGCCTCCACCAAGGAGCAGGCTGGACACCCAGCTGCTCCACAAACCTGTAGGAGCGGGGCCCATGCCCCCACCTCCTACCACGAAGCAGACCAGGCCTCCCCCGGCCGCTCCATGCCCAGATGTCTCCAGGCCAGCTTTCAATTCAAAACTCGCATGTGCTAACCATGAAATAAACTTTCGCACTGTGATTTGCTTTTCTCTACCAGTGAACAATCTCAGCCGAGATAACACACCCGCCTCCTCCCCACCAGCCGATCTCTGGGGCAGGTTGGAAAATCGGCAACAGGAAAAACTTGGAGAAATGATTTCAAAAGCAAATTTTCTCACCACCACGCCAGGTTGTCCTGGGATCGCTAACAATTACTGACTTTAAACAGATACACAATACATAAACAATACACACACATACAAACTACACACTACACAACGAAAAGTACCACCTTTATACTACCTCCTGTGGGATCTTGGAACCATGGTGTCTCGACCTCAGGCCCGTGGCAGGGAATTCTTTAGATTGCTGTCAGAAAGGAATTCCTTGCAGGATGTTTTCGGTCCAGAGGAAGGGTACCAGGTTCTCGTGTCCCTTCTGGGTGTGCCAAATAACTGTTGCCTTTTCTCCCAGCCTGGAAAAGAAACTCGAGATCATTTTAGCAAGGAGGTAATATAAAAGGGGATTTTTATTTTGAAGGTCTTCAGGAGCAGTTATGGAAAGGTGTCCATAAAAGCCCAGCCCCTCCAGGGATGAGTACATATTTATAGCTTTTAGGAAATTAGCATAATTAAGAGCACCAATAAGGAGAACAAGTGGCGATTCAATTCCCCCTCAGGTCCAGCCCCTTCCCTGGAGCCCCCCCTCTCAGCACTGGCTGCACTCTGCTTATGAAAATGTACCTCAGAGTTGTTCTCGGCCTTGGTTCCCAGGAAGAACTGCGATAGGACAGGGCCTTGCAACCCCCTGGGGCTTGGAGCTCTGGAATTTGTTTTGTCTTTCTGCTTAGGGAAAGGCTATGGAACGGTACTGGAAAAACTAGCTATTAATCTAGTAGGCTACAGAGCCACAAAAATATGGGCAGAGAGTACAGAGAACATATAAAAGAAAAAAGGCAGAAACCAAACGGCATCATTCCCCCCTTTTTTAGAGACTAACAAGACTCTGTCTTGTCTAGTCTCTACTCTGCATTCAACCATACCTCTGGTTTATACAACTGGCTATCCCACTAGGTGTTACACAGATGCTAATTATAACTCCAGTTACTATGAACATTCTTTATCTCGGTTTCAGTTGGTAACGCATGAAGTGAGTGTACTGAAGCTTTGTATATTCAAGGTTCAGTAAGCTCCTTTGGAGAGTTACTTGGTGTAGAATTTGGAGTTTTGCTTTCAAATTTCAACCAATTTCTACAACATTTTCTTCAGATTTGCATAAGAACAACAACTAGTGTTAATGATTTTGTGGCTAGTAGGGAAATTGAAGAGGCTTATTTCGTTTTGTCAACAGCCTTTAATATGATTAACATTAATTGGAATTCAAGCTCCATGGGCACAGCCCAATCTTCATCTTGGGGCAAAACTTACCAGGCAGATTCTCAACTTTGACAAGTTGTCCTTATGAAGAGCTTTTGGATACATTTTGGACTAGAGTTACATGCAAAATTTAGGACCAAATTTGAATCACGGTTACCAACTGTACAGATAAGAGGTACAAAAGAACAGTTTAAATCATATCATCTCAATTTGTATCAGTCTCTGTTTTCTGGCTGTCTATGGAGCAGATGTCTTCTTAACTCTGGAGCAGTGAATTCTAGGCTCTCTGCCAGCAGCTTTGGATTTGGTGAGGGTAGTCAGGACTTGGAATGTCTCTTTTTACTTAGCTCGTATGATTACTGTCCCTTCATTCAACATAGACTCAGTCTCTAGGCTTGAATAGTTGCTAGTCTTCCTTCCTTCTAGATGACTTTGCTCAGTTCTAGATCTTTCATTGATATAATCAGTTCAGCTTTTTGTGATGGTACATTTGATGGTAACACTTTTCTCATGGTTACCTGGTTTGTGGTTGTTACTGCATAACCTGTCTTTTGTTTGCCATCTCGCATGAAGCTGCTCTCATCTGCATACAGCTCCCGGGCTGGCACATCTTTCAGGTCTGCTCTGCTGGAATAGGCTTCTTCCATGGTCTGCAAACAGTCAGACTTAAATACATTATCAGTTAGTGCTGGGAAAAGACATACTAGGATTGACAGCAAACGTTTTCAGAATAACATTATCCAGTTTCAGTAGCATGGCATAGGGTCCATGTCTTCTATGTTCACAGAACAAACTTACAGTGGGTTGTATGCAACTGTTGGATGTATCAATTCTTGGCTGCTGGTTGGATGCAGCAATTTTCAGTTGCTGACTGCCCTAGTTCTCCAGTTTCAGGATTATTTTACATAATAGTAAAGAGTCCTTGGTCTTTTTTACTCACAAGGATACAGGAGAAGGTCTTTACAAATTTAACCTTCATAGTAAACCATTCTAAGATATTTGTTAACACAGACTCTGCTTTCATTTATAGCATGGCTTAAGGGAGCCTAAAACGGCTTCTTTGTCTTTTGGGCTCGGTGTTTCCCTTTTGAGTGCTTACCAGAGCAGACAAAGAGCGCTCGCTGCCCTCGCACGGGCGCGGCATGCGGGCACCCCCGCCCAGGGGCACCCCCGGCTCGCCCGCGCTCGGCCCGTGCTGCTGCTCACAGCGGCGCTCGGGTGTCCTTAAAACAAGCTCGTTACTGTGGACAGTGCGATAGGGCCGTTCCTGCTCTTAGATCTCACACTCCCGGCCCGCTCTGGGCCGGGGCGGGCGGGGCCCAGGAGCAGCGAGTGAGCCGGGAGCCGCGGGTCAAGCAAGAAGGGCGGCCCTCATTCCCGCCACAGAGCAGGGCCGGCAGCTAGTGGCAGCCCCGTCCCGTTCGCCTGGGACCGCTTCCTCACAGATCCCCGGCCGTGACTAGGCAATGTGGCAGGAATACCGGCCTCAGAGCTGCTGGTGCTCCCCCGCTTGTCACGGGGAGGACCGGGCCTGCTCGCTGGAGGCCGTCTCCCGAAGTCCGGGAGTCAGCCTTGCTCTAAATCTTGGAAAAACTTTTACAGATGGAACATAGAAAGTGGGGCTTCTCCTTCCCTTACACGGTGCTAACCGAAGCTTTCGGCTGCCTCCTAATAAAACTTGCTGGAAGCGAGGATCTCTCCCTCGCCTCCCACTAAGGAGCAGGCTGGACACCCAGCCTCTCCACAGACCTGTAGGAAGCGAGGATTTCTCACTCGCCTCCCACCAAGGAGCAGGCTGGGTACCCAGCCGCTCCACAAACCTGTAGGAAGTGGGAATCTCTCCCCAGCTTCCCACCAAGGAGCAGGCTGGGCACCCAGCCGCTCCACAAACCTGTAGGAAGTGGGAATCTCTCCCCAGCCTCCCACCAAGGAGCAGGCTGGACACCCAGCTGCTCCACAAACCTGTAGGAAGTGGGAATCTCTCCCCAGCCTCCCACCAAGGAGCAGGCTGGACACCCAGCCGCTCCACAAACCTGTAGGAAGCGGGCCCATCCCCCACCTCCTACCAAGAAGCAGACCAGGCTTCCCCCGGCCGCTCCATGCCCAGATGTCTCCAGGCCAGCTTTCAATTCAAAACTCGCATGTGCTAAACATGAAATAAACTGTCGCACTGTGATTTGCTTTTCTCTACCAGTGAACAATCTCAGCCGAGATCACACACCCGCCTCCTCCCCACCAGCTGATCTCTGGGGCAGGTTGGAAAATCGGCAACAGGAAAAACTTGGAGAAATGATTTCAAAAGCAAATTTTCTCACCACCACGCCAGGTTGTCCTGGGATCGCTAACAATTACTGACTTTAAACAGATACACAATACATAAACAATACACACACATACAAACCACACACTACACAACGAAAAGAACCACCTTTATACTACCTCCTGTGGGATCTTGGAACCATGGTGTCTCGACCTCAGGCCCGTGGCAGGGAATTCTTTAGATTGCTGTCAGAAAGGAATTCCTTGCAGGATGTTTCGGTCCAGAGGAAGGGTACCAGGTTCTCGTGTCCCTTCTGGGTGTGCCAGATAACTGTTGCCTTTTCCCCCAGCCTGGAAAAGAAACTCGAGATCATTTTAGCAAGGAGGTAATATAAAAGGGGATCTTTATTTTTAAGGTCTTCAGGAGCAGTTATGGAAAGGTGTCCATAAAAGCCCAGCCCCTCCAGGGGTGAGTACATATTTATAGCTTTAGGAAATTAGCATAATTGATTAAAAGCACCAATAAGGAGAACAAGTGGTGATTCAATTCCCCCCCGGGTCCAGCCCCTTCTCTGGAGCCTCCCTCTCAGCATCAGCTGTACTCTGTTTATGAAAATGTACCTCAGAGTTGTTCTCAGCCTTGGTTCCCAGGAAGAACCAAGATAGGACAGGGCCTTGCACCCCCCTGGGGCTTGGAGCTCTGGAATTTGTTTTGTCTTTCTGCTTAGGGAAAGGCCATGGAAAGGTGTACCTGGAAAAACTATTATTAATATAGTAGGGCTACACAGCCACGTACTATGGGCAGAGAGTACAGAGTGAACATATAAAAGAAAAAGGCAGAAACCAACTGCATCGGGAGCAATAGTGTCTAGGGTCGGGACACAAAAGTGTCCCTTTCTCTGAGAAAGAGAACTCTGCCCCCCAAGCCTTGATGTCAGTTTGAGGAGGTTTTGTCTCTGCAAGGGCAGCCAGGGTCCTTGTTGGTGGCACCTTGGTCTATGAGGAATCTTAATCCATGCGAATTTCAGCATGCGGCTGTCAACTCCAGATATGTGGCCTTCGCATGCAAAACACATTTCATGTGAAAGAAAACTCAGTACCCCAGATGCATGATGCCAGTTTTTAGGAGGCATTTAGCCCTACAATTGCAGCCAGAGTTCTAGCTGATGGCAGTTTGGGTCTGGGAAGGATCTTGATCCATGCGGCATTTCAGGTGGTGTCCGTGAGCAGAGTGCCTTAGGGCCGGGACACAAAAAGTGTCCCTTTTCTCTGAGAAAGATAGCTCTGCCCCCAGTTTCTTGATGTCAGTTTGGAGGAGGGTTTTGGCCCTGCAAGGGCAGCCAGTGTCCTAGTCGATGGCAGCTTGGGTCTACGAGGGATCTTGCTCCATGCGGAATTTGAAGAGGCGGCCGTCGACTCCCAGACATGGGGCCCACGTGACACAAATGTGATGGCACTTTTCCACGGAAAGAAAACTTAGGTCTCCTAGATTCATGATGTCGGTTTGGTGGAGGGTCGGCTCCTACAAATGCAACCAGAGTCCCTATTGATGGCATCTTAAGGCCAGCTAATAATCTTGATCCATACGGAATTTCAGGTGGCGTCCGGGAGCACAGTGCCTTAGGGCCGGGACACAAAAAGTGTCCCTTTTCTCTGAGAAAGAGAACTCTGCCCCCCAGTTTCAGGATGTCAGTTTGGAGGAGGCTTTTGGCCCTGCAAGGGCAGCCAGGGTCCTTGTCGGTGGCAGCTTGGGTCTGCGAGGAATCTTGATCCATACGGAATTTGAAGACGCAGCAGGGAGCAGAGTGCCTTAGGGCCCTGGACACAAAAAGTGTCCCTTTTCTCTGAGAAAGAGAACTCTGCCCCCCAGTTTCTTGATGTCAGTTTGGAGGAGGGTTTTGGCCCTACCAGGGCAGCCAGGGTCCCTGTCGGTGGCAGCTTGGGTCTGCGAGGAATCTTAATCCATGCGGGATTTCAGCATGCGGCTGTCAACTCCCAGATATGTGGCCTTCGATGCAAACAATGGCGCATTTCCATGTGAAAGAAATCTCAGTCCCCCAGATGCATGATGCCAGTTTTAGGAGGCATTTAGTCTACAATTGCAGCCAGAGTTCCTACCTATGATGGCAGCTTGGGTCTGGGGGAAGGATCTTGATCCATGGCATTTGTGGTGGCGCCCGTGTTGCCTTTTCCCCCAGCCTGAAAAGAAACTCGAGATCATTTTAGCAAGGAGGTAATATAAAAGGGGATCTTTATTTTGAAGGTCTTCAGGAGCAGTTATGGAAAGGTGTCCATAAAAGCCCAGCCCCTCCAGGGGTGAGTACATATTTATAGCTTTAAGGAAATTAGCATAATTGATTAAGAGCACCAATAAGGAGAACAAGTGGCGATTCAATTCCCCCTCAGGTCCAGCCCCTTCCCTGGAGCCCCCCTCTCAGCACTGGCTGCACTCTGCTTATGAAAATGTACCTCAGAGTTGTTCTCGGCCTTGCTTCCCAGGAAGAACTGAGATAGGACAGGGCCTTGCAACCCCCTGGGGCTTGGAGCTCTGGAATTTGTTTTGTCTTTCTGCTTAGGGAAAGGCTATGGAAAGGTACTGGAAAAACTAGCTAATAATATAGTAGGCTACAGAGCCACAAAAATATGGGCAGAGAGTACAGAGAACATATAAAAGAAAAAAGGCAGAAACCAAACGGCCTCATTCCCCCCTTTTTTAGAGACTAACAAGACTCTGTCTTGTCTAGTCTCTACTCTGCATTCAACCAAACCTCTGGTTTATACAACTGGCTATCCCACTAGTTGTTACACAGATGCTAATTATAACTACAGTTACTATGAACATTTCTTTATCTAGGTTCAGTTTGGTAACCATGAAGTGAGTGTACTGAAGATATTCAAGGTTCAGTAAGCTCTTTTGAGAGTTACTTGGTGTAGAATTTGAGTTTGTTTTCAAATTTCAACCAAATTTCTAAAAAAATTTTTCATTCAGATTTGCATAAGAACAACAACTAGTGTTAATGATTTTGTGGCTAGTAGGAAATTAAGAGCGATTTTGTTTTGTCAACAGCCTTTAATATGATTAAACATACAATTGGAATCACAGCTCCATGGGCACAGGCCCAATCTTTATCTTGGGGCAAAACTTACCAGGCCAGATTCTCAACTTTGACAATTTGTCCTTATGAAGAGCTTTTTGATACATTTTGGACTAGAGTTACATGCAAATTTTAGGACCAAATTTGAATCACGGTTACCAACTGTACAGATAAGAGGTACAAAAGAACAGTTTTAATCATATCATCTCAATTTGTATCAGTCTCTGTTTTCTGGCTGTCTATGGAGCAGACGTCTTCTTAACTCTGGAGCAGTGAATTCAAGGCTCTCTGCCAGCAGCTTTGGATTTGGTGAGGGTAGTCAGGACTTGGAATGACTCTTTTACTTAGCTCGTAAGATTACTGTCCCTTCATTCAACATAGACTCAGTCTCTAGGCTTGAATAGTTGCTAGTCTTCCTTCCTTCTAGATGACTTTGCTCAGTTCTAGATCTTTCATTGATATAATCAGTTCAGCTTTTTGTGATGGTACAGTTGATGGTAACACTTTTCTCATGGTTACCTGGTTCGTGGTTGTTCCTGCATAACCTGTCTTTTGTTTGCCATCTCGCATGAAGCTGCTCTCATCTGCATACAGCTCCCAGGCTGGCACATCTTTCAGGTCTGCTCTGCTGGATAGGCTTCTTCCATGGGTCTCAACAGTCGACTTAAATAACATAATAGTTAGTGTGGAACAGACATCTAGATTGACGCAACGTTTTCAGAAATAACATTATCCATTTCATAGCATGGCATAGGGTCATGTCTTCTATGTTCAAGAACAAACTACAGTGGGTTGCATGCAACTGTTGGATGTATGAATTCTTGGGCTGCTGTTGATGAGCATTTTCATTGCTGACTGCCTAGGTCTCCAGTTTCGGATATTTTACATAATAGTAAAGAGTCTTGGTCTTTTTTTTACTCACAAGATACTGGAGAGGTCTTTTACAATTTACTCAGTAAACATTCTAAGATATTTGTTAACACAGGACTCTGCTTACTTATAGCATGGTTTAAGGGATCCTAAAAACGGCTTCTTGTTCTTTGGGCTCTGTGTTTCCCTTTTGAGTGCTTACCAGAGCAGACAAAGAGCGCTCGCTGCCCTCGCACGGCCGGGGACGGGCGCGGCATGCGGGCACCCCGCCCAGGGGCACCCCCGGCTCGCCCGCGCTCGGCCCGTGCTGCTGCTCACAGCGGCTCTCGGGTGTCCTTAAAACAAGCTCGTTACTGTGGAAAGTGCGATAGGGCCGTTCCTGCTCTTAGATCTCACACTCCCGGCCTGCTCTGGGCCGGTGCGGGCGGGGCCCAGGAGCAGAGAGTGAGCCGGGCCGTGGCCGCGCAGTGGCGGCCCCGCCTCCGCCAGAGCAGGGCCGAAGCAGCGCAGCGGCAGCCCCGGTCCCGGTTCGCTTCCTGGGACCGCTCCCCCGCGCATCCCCCGGCCGTGACCAGGGCAATGGCAGGAATCACCTCCGCCCCTCTCAGAGCGGCTGGTGCCCCGCTTCTGTCACGGGGGAGTGACCGCCCTGCTCGCGGAGCCGTCCGGAAGTCCGGGAGTCGCCCTTGCCTTAAAATCTTTGGAAAAACTTTTTACAGATGGAACATAGAAAGTGGGGGCTTCTCCCCCTTCCCTTACAATGGTGCGAACCGAGCTTTCTCGGCCGTTCCACAAAACTTGCTGAAAGCGAGGATCTCTCCCTTGCCTCCCACTAAGGAGCAGGCTGGACACCCAGCCTCTCCACAGACCTGTAGGAAGCGAGGATTTCTCACTCGCCTCCCACCAAGGAGCAGGCTGGACGCCCAGCCGCTCCACAAACCTGTAGGAAGTGGGAATCTCTCCCCAGCTTCCCCCCAAGGAGCAGGCTGGGCACCCAGCCGCTCCACAAACCTGTAGGAAGTGGGAATCTCTCCCCAGCCTCCACCAAGGAGCAGGCTGGACACCCAGCTGCTCCACAAACCTGTAGGAAGTGGGAATCTCTCCCCAGCCTCCCACCAAGGAGCAGGCTGGACACCCAGCCGCTCCACAGCCTGTAGGAAGTGGGAATCTCTCCCCAGCCTCCCACCAAGGAGCAGGCTGGACACCCAGCCGCTCCACAAACCTGTAGGAAGCGGGGCCCATCCCCAACCTCCTACCAAGAAGCAGACCAGGCTTCCCCCGGCCGCTCCATGCCCAGATGTCTCCAGGCCAGCTTTCAATTCAAAACTCGCATGTGCTAAACATGAAATAAACTTTCGCACTGTGATTTGCTTTCTCTACCAGTGAACAATCTCAGCCGAGATCACACACCCGCCTCCTCCCCACCAGCCGATCTCTGGGGCAGGTTGGAAAATCGGCAACAGGAAACTTGGGCAGGAATGATTTCAAGCAATTTTTCTCACGCAACGCCAGGTTGTCCTGATCGCTAACAATTATGACTTTAAACAGATTAGCACAATACATAAACAACTACACAACAATAAAACTACCACATAACACAACGAAATACAGACCACCTTTATACTACCTCCTGTGGGATCTTGAACCATGGTGTCTCGACCTCCGGCCCGTGGCAGGGAATTCTTTAGATTGCTATCAGAAAGGAATTCCTTGCAGGATGTTTTCGGTCCAGAGGAAGGGTACAAGGTTCTCGTGTCCCTTCTGGGTGTGCCAAATAACTGTTGCCTTTTCCCCCAGCCTGGAAAAGAAACTCGAGATCATTTTAGCAAGGAGGTAAAATAAAAAGGGATATTTATTTTGAAGGTCTTCAGGAGCAGTTATGGAAAGGTGTCCATAAAAGCCCAGCCCCTCCAGGGGTGAGTAAATATTTATATCTTTTAGGAAATTAGCATAATTGATTAAGAGCACCAATAAGGAGAACAAGTGGCGATTCAATTCCCCCTCAGGTCCAGCCCCTTCCCTGGAGCCCCCTCTCAGCACTGGCTGCACTCTGCTTATGAAAATGTACCTCAGAGTTGTTCTCGGCCTTGGTTCCCAGGAAGAACTGAGATAGGACAGGGCCTTGCAACCCCCTGGGGCTTGGAGCTCTGGAATTTGTTTTGTCTTTCTGCTTAGGGAAAGGCTATGGAAAGGTACTGGAAAAACTAGCTATTAATATAGTAAGCTACAGAGCCACAAAAATATGGGCAGAGAGTACAGAGAACATATAAAAGAAAAAAGGCAGAAACCAAACGGCATCATTCCCCCCTTTTTTAGAGACTAACAAGACTCTGTCTTGTCTAGTCTCTACTCTGCATTCAACCATACCTCTGGTTTATACAACTGGCTATCCCACTAGTTGTAACACAGATGCTAATTATAACTACAGTTACTATGAACATTTCTTTTATCTAGGTTCAGTTTGGTAACCATGAAGTGAGTGTACTGAAGATATTCAAGGCTCAGTAAGCTCTTTTGAGAGTTACTTGGTGTAGAATTTGAGTTTGCTTTCAAATTTCAACCACACACATCTGAGGTCTTTTTTAGTTGGTCAGGTCGTTACTGCTGACCTGGTCGCAATTCTAAAAAAATTTTATTCAGATTTGCATAAGACACAGCTCAGGTTAATATGATTTTGTGGCTAAGGAAATTAAGAGCTATTTGTTTGTCAGCGGCTTTATATGATAAACATACATTTGGAATCACAGCTCATGGGCACAGGCCCAATCTTTATCTTGGGGAAAACTACAAGGCCAAGATTCTCAACTTTGATCAAGTTGTCCTTATGAAGAGCTTTTGGATAAATTTTGGACTAGAGTTACATGCAAATTTTAGGACCAAATTTGAATCACGGTTACCAACTGTACAGATAAGAGGTACAAAAGAACAGTTTAAATCATATAATCTCAATTTGTATCAGTCTCTGTTTTCTGGCTGTCTATGGAGCAGACGTCTTCTTAACTCTGGAGCAGTGATTTCAAGGCTCTCTGCCAGCAGCTTTGGATTTGGTGAGGGTAGTCAGGACTTGGAATGACTCTTTTTACTTAGCTCGTAAGATTACTGTCCCTTCATTCAACATAGACTCAGTCTCTAGGCTTGAATAGTTGCTAGTAACTATCTTCTTCTAGATGACTTGCTCAGTTCTAGAATCTTTATTGATATATACAGTTCAGCTTTTTGTGATGGTACAATTTGATGGTAACACTTTTCTCATGGTTACCTGGTTCGTGGTTGTTACTGCTAACCTGTCTTTTGTGTGCCATCTCGCATGAAGCTGCTCTCATCTGCATACAGCTCCCGGGCTGGCACATCTTTCAGGTCTGCTCTGCTGGAATAGGCTTCTTCCATGGTCTGCAAACAGTCAGACTTAAATACATTATCAGTTAGTGCTGGGAACAGACATACTAGGATTTACAGCAAACGTTTTCAGAATAACATTATCCAGTTTCAGTAGCATGGCATAGGGTCCATTTCTTCTATGTTCACAGAACAAACTTACAGTGGGTTGCATGCAACTGTTGGATGTATCAATTCTTGGCTGCTGGTTGGATGCAGCAATTTTCAGTTGCTGACTGCCCTAGTTCTCCAGTTTCAGGATATTTTACTATAGTAAATAAGGAGGTCCTATAGGTCACTTTTTTTACTCACAAAGGATAGCAGGAAAAGTCTTTTACAATTAACTCAGTAAACCATTCTAAGATATTTGTTAACACAGGACTCTGCTTACTTATAGCATGGTTTAAGGGAGCCTAAAAACGGCTTCTTGTTCTTTGGGCTCGGTGTTTCCCTTTTGAGTGCTTACCACAGCAGACAAAGAGCGCTTGCTGCCCTCGCACGGCCGGGGACGGGCGCGGCATGCGGGCACCCCCGCCCAGGGGCACCCCCGGCTCGCCCGCGCTCGGCCCGTGCTGCTGCTCACAGCGGCTCTCGGGTGTCCTTAAAACAAGCTCGTTACTGTGGAAAGTGCGATAAGGCCGTTCCTGCTCTTAGATCTCCCACTCCCGGCCCGCTCTGGGCCGGTGCGGGCGGGGCCCAGGAGCAGCGAGTGAGCCGGGCCGTGGCCGCGCAGCGGCGGCCCCGCCTCCGCCAGAGCAGGGCCGAAGCAGCGCAGCGGCAGCCCCGGTCCCGGTTCGCTTCCTGGGACCGCTCCCCCGCGCATCCCCGGCCGTGACCAGGGCAATGGCAGGAATCACCTCCGCCCCTCTCAGAGCGGCTGGTGCCCCGCTTCTGTCACGGGGGAGTGACCGCCCTGCTCGCGGAGGCGTCCCGGAAGTCCGGGAGTCGCCCTTGCCTTAAAATCTTGGAAAAACTTTTTACAGATGGAACATAGAAAGTGGGGGCTTCTCCCCCTTCCCTTACAATGGTGCGAACCGAGCTTTCTCGGCCGTTCCACAAAACTTGCTGGAAGCGAGGATCTCTCCCTCGCCTCCCACCCAGGAGCAGGCTGGGCACCCAGCCGCTCCACAAACCTGTAGGAAGTGGGAATCTCTCCCCAGCTTCCCACCAAGGAGCAGGCCGGGCACCCAGCCGCGCTTCACAAACCTGTAGGAAGTGGGAATCTCTCCCCAGCCTCCCACCAAGGAGCAGGCTGGACACCCAGCCGCTCCACAAACCTGTAGGAAGTGGGAATCTCTCCCAGCCTCCCACCAAGGAGCAGGCTGGACACCCAGCCGCTCCACAAACCTGTAGGAAGTGGGAATCTCTCCCCAGCCTCCTACCAAGAAGCAGGCTGGACACCCCGCCGCTCCACAAACCTGTAGGAAGCGGGGCCCATCCCCCACCTCCTACCAAGAAGCAGACCAGGCCTCCCCCGGCCGCTCCATGCCCAGATGTCTCCAGGCCAGCTTTCAATTCAAAACTCGTATGTGCTAAACATGAAATAAACTTTCGCACTGTGATTTGCTTTTCTCTACCAGTGAACAATCTCAGCCGAGATCACACACCCGCCTCCTCCCCACCAGCCGATCTCTGGGGCAGGTTGGAAAATCGGCAACAGGAAAAACTTGGAGAAATGATTTCAAAAGCAAATTTTCTCACCACCACGCCAGGTTGTCCTGGGATCGCTAACAATTACTGACTTTAAACAGATACACAACACATAAACAATACACACACATACAAACTACACACTACACAACGAAAAGAACCACCTTTTTACTACCTCCTGTGGGATCTTGGAACCATGAGGTTCCCTGACCCTAGGCCCGTGGGTAGGGAATTCTTTAGATTGTTGTCAGAAAGGAATTCTTGCAGGATGTTTTCGGTCCAGAGGAAGGGTACCAGGGTTCTCGTGTCCCTTCTAAAAAGCAATAACTGCTGCCTTTCTCCCCCAGCCTGGAAAAAGAAAACCGGTGATCATTTTGAAGTGTATGTACATGTAAAGGGGATCTTTATTTCTAGTTGGGTCTCTTGTGAGCAGTTATGGAAAGGTGTCCATAAAGCCTACCTTCCAGGGGTAGGTCATACGAGTAGCTTTTAGGAAATTAGCATAATTGATTAAGAGCACCAATAAGGAGAACAAGTGGTGATTCAATTCCCCCTCAGGTCCAGCCCCTTCTCTGGAGCCCCCCTCTCAGCACTGGCTGTACTTTGTTTATGAAAATGTACCTCAGAGTTGTTCTCGGCCTTGGTTCCCAGGAAGAATCGAGATAGGACAGGGCCTTGCACCCCCCTGGGGCTTGGAGCTCTGGAATTTGTTTTGTCTTTCTGCTTAGGGAAAGGCCATGGAAAAGTACTAGAAAAACTAGCTATTAATATAGTAGGCTACAGAGCTACAAAAATATGTGCAGAGAGTACAGAGAACATATAAAAGAAAAAAGGCAGAAACCAAACGGCATCAATATGGCTGAGGGAATATAATTTTGATAAGGCTAATCACAAATTCTGTAGACCTGTGCTTCAGGATGTGGGATATTTGATGACAGCAATACTTAAAAAGGGGAATATTTGTGTAGCCTTTAATAATAATATATATATTTTTCTGTGTATTGGAAGGTACATATCAGAAATCAAACCTAACAGACTGAGAATCTGAGGAATAGTTTCCAAAGCAACCTGAAAGATGAATCCTGAAAATCAGTCGGTTCATGGTTTGTTGCAGTTAACCTGTTAATAATTAATGCTGCTAATAGTAGGTATTTAACAGTATGCAAAATGTTAAACTCCTCAGAGAACCTTAATAATCCCTATGTTTATGTGACCTTACTGGAGATTCAGCTTTTATTTTGCATTTTTAGAGGTCAGCACTTCTGATTGCATACCAGACCATTTCTCTAGTAGGTCTATAAGATCTCAAGTCATTAGAATAAATTCTAGGCTTTTCTTGAATTATCAGAAGAAAACACTGAAGATGTGACCTTTGGTTTTCTTTCCTTTTGCATTTTGTACAACTAAAATAAAAATTCTTAGCTTTTAAGGTCAAATACATTAAAAAATTAGTATAAAATACTGCCCTCCATGAAAATTTTGGTGGAATCTTTTCCAGTAGACTTATCCTTGAAATGCTGACTAGTGAACTGAATGAAGTCCAAATTATCTTTATATTCTGAGCAGAACTGAATTCCATGTACATACTGTGTATGTAACTTGCACTGAACACTTTAAAACTTCTACAAAAAAATTAGGGTTTTTTGACTTTTCCTTAAATGAATGTTCAGAGATATAATTTTTCTACTCACAATGGAACTAAGGATCAAATAATTAAATTCCAAAGAAATCTCTGCTTTGTCTCTATTGGTGTCAATAACCACTGGTCTTTCTGTCTTGGTGGTAGTGATATATGTTTTTATCTCAGAGAACAGATACTATGCATGTATTCTAAAGGCAGGTTGTAAAATACTCTGTTTTAAACCCAAGACACCAACATTGTTACTGGACCACTGCCACCATACAAGAAGTGGCAGATAATCTTAGGAAATCATTTAGGAAAATCAGTGAATAAAAATAAATAATCTCAATTGTAACAAATATTCCCATTTAAAAGAGATATTTGTATACAGATTGTTTAAAAATTACTCCCGTGCTTCAGAAAATTTATGATTAAAATGGGAGTTAATTATATCAAGGGTTGTAGGAAAATCATTTATGCTATTCCTAAGAGTCATATTTGAGTGATTCGACAGTATACTGGATAATAAATATTCTTAAGTAAAGCATCGTTAAAAAAGCAAATTTATAGAGCTTTATTGTGAATTGTTCAAATGAACTTTTGAAGATTCAATTAATTCTGGGCAATGTCAACACAGTAGTCTCTTTGGGATAGGGAAAATCTGCCAGGATGTTTTGTGGATGAGCAGCAGGTTGAGAAAAGCTGCATTGCTGGAAGCAGTGTGGCCACCAATCTTGTAATGACCTGGTAACTGACCTTGTGAGTAATCTTGTAAATGACCTTGTAAATTAGATCTTAGGAGACTTGCTAATTCTCTTAGCAGTGAAGTAGCCAAGAACATAGAAGGAGAGTCAAGGCCAAAATCTTCCAATTTACTGGAAAGTACTTTCAAAAAGTAAACAAATTCTGTCAAAGCAGAGTCCTAATTTTTCAGGGGCATTGTATCTTTATTAGAAATACCATGTGTGAATATTTTTTGCCTTCACTGAGAGATAGCATTTAATTATAAATCTGAATTCTAATGGTACTTTGAAGTGTAGTTTGAAGGAACATATGCTTCTCAGTGCACACAGGTCCTCACAGGTTCTCGGTGAAGGCACACAGGTTCTCACTGCTGTTCAGTCAAACATTCATAATTGAAGTACTTTACATAATATCCTGGTAATGTCCAGCCCACCTTCTGCTTGCAGATGAAAAAACTTAGTCTTTGTAAAATGTTCATTGGTTTGGGTTACATTCTACCTTCTTCTAAAGCCTGTTATTCTGAAAAAACCCAAAAGCAGTAAGTTGTAGTTTTGAAGTCACACTGAATTGGGCCGTTTGCAAGGTTTACCTAGTAATCAATGTTAAGTATGCTATGAATATATATATAAAAATGCAGTGATTCATTGTGACCCAAATATGGAAAAAATGTAAAAAAAAAAAAAAAAAAATAGAAGAAGAAGAAAAAAACATCAATTGTGTAGCTAGTAAGGGTTAAGGAATATTTGGGAAATATTTCCATTTCAGCAACTAGGGTTAAAAGGATAAACAAATTCCTCTCTGTGAATATAGGTAACAAACTGATGCATAACTTCTCTTGTTCTGTTTATAATGTTTTGATTTTAGTAGTCACAAGAAATCATAGCTCAGTTTCTTCTGAAATAAACCCATAATATCCTGCAATACTAAGTACTGACTCAGAGAGATAGTGGCATTTACCAGTATTTGATTATCCCTCTCTTCAAATCAGTGTTATGTTTATTTACAAACATTTAAATGTAAAACTTGGTGTAATACAAACCTGATACCTCTTTTATGTGAAAATTAATGGTTGATATGCAAATATAGGAAGATACTAAAGTACTCTAATTAATTACCACTAAGTAAAAGAAAAACAAAGACTTTTGCATTTTTTTACATTAAAATATATTTATTTTTTGATCCAAGGAAAGTTTTAATTAGTACTACCTCCCAACAGAATTACAAGAGCACCAATGAAACAAAATTAACTAGAACATTAACATTAAGGGTAGTTTATTAAATCCCACTGCAAAACAAAGCAAAACAAAGAACAATGAAGTAGAGGATTTTGTATTAAGAAAACTGAAGTCAAGAATACAGTAAAGCTTATTCTAATTACAGTTTTGAAAACTGAAAAGCTTTGTTTTATCTGTGTACGACTAAGTTAAGAAACCTTTTCCATCTTTGGTGAGACCTTGAAGAAAGATGAATAATGAATCTGTTTTTGCTTCCTGATTTCCAGTTCTCTGTACTGCACAATTTTTGCTCATGCATTTTCAGCACTGAGATCAGTCTTCATTAGCAAGCTATAAGGAGTGGCAAAACAACAGAAAGGAAGAAAGAAGCCATGGTACAGTACCAAAAATCAACGTTTGGTTTAATGTAGCATCTGGAACGTACTAAATTTACTGAGTCTTATTAGTGATACAAAGTTCAACTTAGTGCTGTTAAGGAGGTACTAACTTTAATTTTTCTATCAATAATTGTTAAAAAGACTGAAGTTAGTTTTTAATGCTCCAACCTTTTAATTGCTGCACTTAGGCAAGACCTGCTACAGGTTATGGAGAAATAAACTTTGGTCTTCTCTTTTTTGTAGGAGATCGGATCGATTCTTGTTCTAACATCCTGAAACTGTAATATCTCTTGGAAGATCTCTATGAATTGGAAAATCAGAAAATATCACAGAAGTGATAACTAAGATTTTGGGAATTTTTTTCTATGTTCCATTTTTATTGCATTTGTTTAAATTGTTTCCTTTTAAAATTTATTTTAATTAATTTAATTATTTTAGTTTTAATTAATTTATTTTATCAGTAAGGTAGCTATTTTTAAGAGGTGTATATCTTACTTTTCTTTGTGCTACATCCCTTAAAGCTGTGTAGGTGACGACTGAAAACTCCCAGACCTGCTCCCAGTAGTTCCAACTCCCAAACAGTTTTCAGGAAATATTTCTAGACCAGCTGGCACTGCCTTTTTTTGTTGTTTTTTTATTTTTTTTCTTTTTTTGGTTTTTTTGTTGTTTTTCTTTTGTGTGTATGGCCTGCCTTTTCTTTTAGGCTATGTATTAGTAATAATTTGGGAGACAAAATTACCTGGTGCTTATCAGCGAAATGTCCCTTTCTGTGGTATTTTCTGATAAGTGACATCAAACCTGAAAGGAAGCTGTAGCGATACATAGCACATATAAATGATATTTGTAAGAGAGAACCTGGCTCATACTGCAGTTTTACAGGAAACACTGATTGCATGACAGGATTTGTTTTGATTCATCTCCCAACAGATGTGGAATTCCAAGTTTTGCAGATGAGCATATTTACTTTTTTGATAAATATTTGTCTTTTGAGACACTTTAAGCCATGTATTTCCACATTCTTTCAGTAGAAATTCAGAAATTAGAGAACTTCAGTTGCATTCTTCAAAAGATTTTTTTATATGAATTTGAAAAATGTCTTTTTCTTTGGCTGTTCTTATCCTATCTCAGCTTCTGGATAGATCAACCTTTATTTTAACTAACTGTAATTTAATACATTTTTTGTGAAAAATGTCACAGTAGAGATGGACACACAACACGCTAGTAATCCAAGAACAGAAAAAGAGTAGTTTATTAGTCTGTGTTAGTAGCTTTATACCTTTTTTCCAGCTACTGTGGTTTATTATGATTGGCTGAGTGACAAACAACAACAGGGCTGTCTACAAAACAAGAACTATTCATAGCACTATACAACGAGGTATGTGTCTTGGTCTGAAAGACAGGTGTCTGTTATGGAAGGCAGGAGCCTTCCTTGGAATGGGAAACTGCAACCCCTCTCCCTCCAAATTATTATAAATTTGAAATCAAGAGGCTCTCAGACAAAGATATGGGAATAGGAATAACAGTTCTTTACTAATATCTAAAACAAAGCTAACAAATAACAACAGCTATGGCGTTAACCAACAAACAGAACCAGAAACCCAGTGGCACCCTGCTTGGTTTCTGACACTTTTCTCTTTTGGTGCAGTTCCAGTCACAATCTGCAGGGGGCGCTCTGGGTGTGAGGATTCCTGGTGGCTGCAGGGGATGCTCTGGGTGTGATGATTCCCCGGTGCCTGCAGGGGGCGCTCTGACATGAGCTCAGGTAACACACGGCAATGGCGGCTGCCCGAGGCAGAGAGGGATGGAGGAGAGCCTTTGTTTCACAGACCCTTGGGTAGTGGCTGGTGTCGGTGCTGCAGCAGGATCCTGGAACACAGGGAACTGGGACGGCAAGAGGTCCCGACGTGCAGGGGGAGCCCCGCTACAATGCAGCGAAAAACTCGGAGTGGCGTGGAGGAGCGGGGGAGAGACAGGCTGGTGGCAGGCAGCTCAGCGCCCGATGGGGCGGAGAGAAAAGACTCACAGCAGACAAATTGGCAGCTCTGTGCTGGCTTCTCAGTGGCTGTGGGTTTTGCAGACAGCAGCTCCAACCGTCCGGCTCCGAGGGTCCCGAGCAAGAGAGTGCCCTCCCCCCGCCCTTGCTTTTTTCAGTCTCCAAAATCTCGCGTTGTCAGGCCATGCTTCTATGAGAGGGATTCTACCCCACCCTGCCAAGGAGAAAGGCCCTAGCCCTGTGCTTTGTTCTGTTAAGTACTCAGCGTTTAGCCCAGTCATTAGTCTCTTAGCAACCCATGGGAGAAAAATTCCTGAGGGAAAAAAACCCAAAAAACCTAGATCCAAAATCCAACACTATGCTAGCAATTAGTTACACACTACAAGTACATTCTTGATGTTCCTCAGCAAGGCCATCTCCTCCTTTGGGTGCAAAACCTCTTCTTCGGTTATCTTCTTCGCTGTCCTTGAGGCCTTCACTGTGGTTGCAGGTTTTCACGTTCTCACTTTCTCACAAAGTTTTCTCACGGGTAAATCTTGATTGCTTCTAAGTCAATTTCTGAGAAGCTTTCAGGCCTGCTGTCAGCCTCATCAAACCCCACAGTTCCCCCTTTTTGTTTTACTACCAAAAAAGCAGTGTTTATCGATCTCTGCAGGGCCCTTTGCAGAAAAGACAACAAACACGGCACCAATAGTAAGAACAAAAATACAACAAGCAAGATTATACTTCCCATTTTCAACAAATCTTTGACCCATCCCGTGATACCCCAGCCACTAAACCATGTATCAAACCCACTAACAGATTTTCTCAGTTTTTGCACTCCATTCTGTAGTTCTTGAATATTTGCAAAGATAGACTTTGAATTGTCTGACAAATTCATACAGCACATTCCTTCAAAATCCTCACAACCATGCCCATGTGCTAAAAGCAAAGAATCAGTGGCTGCATGATTTTGCAAGGTAGCATGCCTCACAGACTGAACATCTGTTAACAATCCTGCTAAAGCTGCTGAAGTTTCATTAGTACGTTTAGCAAGCCAGCACCCTAATTTATCAAGCATAGCCAATGCTTTAGCTGCAGCAACACCCAGAGCAAACACTGAAGCAACCACTCTTGATCCCTTTCCCCAAAACGTTAGATCATCTTTGAAGTTTTTGTCAAAGGAATCAAGATGATGCCTATGGTGCAAAGAATGAATCACCCTTCACCCGCGGTGCAAAGAATGAGACATGTTTGCCACCATAGAAAGATTTGGAGCAAGCATTGTCAAGGGTCCGATTGTGCATGGTCCGCCTATCATATTGGACAGGAGGCCAGCCCATGCGCGGTCCCCGCAAATTAAAAACAAACCCGAGGGTAATTGTCTTGGCACTTGGTTAGTAGCAAAAGCAAAACGTGAGCTATCATTACACCAAAGCGAAACATTCGAGTACCATGGCTGGATGGGCGACACCTCATTGGATGACTCACCAGACCATGCTCGCGAAGTCTTAAAACGCACACAAGTCAAAGCTCTAAGGGATCCTAAAATATCAACTTCTTGGGGCTCAAGCAATTTAGGTGTTGGAACTTGCTTTGTACCATTTGCATATGTTCCATTAACAAGTGCATTGATTTCTGTGCGACTGTGTAGCAGTACACCTACTAAGCATGTTTTAAAAGGAGATTGTAGAGTTGTAAGTGAAACACACATAGAAGACTGAATCAAAGCATGAGCTAAAGTTATCCATACATTCTCAGGCATAGGAGGCAGAGAAGGCAACATGGCCTTTCCTTCCCCTATGCAAAACCTAATGATAGCAATCATTAACATCCAAGCTTCAGGTCGATCCATCGCTGTCCTGGGGGCGAGTTCGCTGTAAGTCCAGCCTCACACACCACGCTGGTACCCAATGGGCTCCAGTATTTGTGGAGACACAAGCATATCTACACCCCCAAGTGATGAGGTTCCATGGACCCTCCCACTTGTTAGTAATCAAATCTCTGACCCACACCTTTCCTTGAGGGAGACTCACTGTTCCATCTGACTGCAAAGA
The DNA here is from genome assembly GCA_034509425.1 of Eopsaltria australis. Taxonomy (NCBI): domain Eukaryota; kingdom Metazoa; phylum Chordata; class Aves; order Passeriformes; family Petroicidae; genus Eopsaltria; species Eopsaltria australis. The sequence continues at coordinate 14,135 of JAVTVJ010011208.1, read as the reverse complement.
AAGAAAATGCTTAAAAAATATAGGAATATTAGAATCAGAAGGTACTGTGAGATGATTGATTGTATACAAAGCTTTTTGTAGTCTGCTCTGCGGGGGTTCCCCTCTCATTCCCCCTTTTTGATTTTGCAAAACACTTTTCAAAGTACCATGAGTACGTGCAATGATAGCTTGGCCCATGGGTGAATGAGGGATACCAAAGGTATGATCAACACCCCATAGCTGTAGAAACTGTCTCGTCCTCTCAGAGGTATAGGCAGGGCCATTATCAGTTTTTATAAATGAAGGCACCCCTAAAACTGTAAAAGCGAATCACCAATGAGCAATAGCATCATGACTTTTTTCACCTGCATGAGCAGACGTTCACATAGCAGAAGAAAAGGTGTCAATTGAAACATGCACATACTTGAGACGACCAAATTCAGTCACATGAGTGACATCGGTCTGCCAAATTTGCAATGCTTGCAGGCCCCTAGGGTTGACCCCTACAGGCAATGATGTAGCAAAGCCTTGGTTGTCAGGACAGGAACTAACAATCTCACGAGCTTGAGTAGGTGTGAGTGAAAATTGTCTCTGCAAAGTGCGTGCACTCTGATGGAAAAAATCATGTGAGGCCTTGGTTTGTGCGACCGTGTCAGGCTGAGGCGCTACCCAAGCAGGATTAGTGAGTTTGTCAGCCCTAGTGTTACCCTCGGCTATAAAACCTGGTAAGGTAGTGTGACTCCGAACATGCAAAATGTAATAAGGATGTACTCTCTCTTGAATTGTAGACCATAAGGATTTCAATAAGGAAATCAAAGTAACATTGTTAACTTCTTTTAAAAGAGAGCAATCTAAACGCTGTGCGATTTCTGCAACATAAGCAGAATCAGTTACAAGATTCAACGGCACATGAGAAAATCGCTGGAATGCCATGGTCACAGCTCGCAGTTCAACAAGCTGAGCAGAGCCTGACTCATGACCTACCAATACATGTCATCCAGAGTCATCCTTCCAGGTGACAATGGCTTTACCAGTTTTCCCAGACCTGTCTGTAAAAACCGTAGGTCCTTGCAGTGGTACACGACTATTTTTTGGATGCAAAGACAAAGAAGTTGTCTTTGCCAACTGTAATAATTTGTGTCTAGGTAAATGGAAAGAAATTTGTCCTGGAAAATTTTGCAGTGCTGACTGGAGAGGAGTGCTATTAGCAAAACTCCAGTCAAAGTATTCTTGCTGTATTGAAAGTATAAGTTTGCCAGGATCCTTAGTTATGAGTTGTAAACATCTCTGACAAGATTTGATTATTAAGTGAGGAATTAATTCAGATATTGTGGGGGCCATCTTTTTCAGTTGATGAGGTAAAAAAATCCATTCTAAAACATGCAATGGATCAGGCCGCTGGGTATTCCATTGGCCAATGATACCTGTAGGATGAAGATCTGGAATTGTAACAAACACTGTGGTATCAATAGAAAGATCAATTCTATAAACTTGTTGTGTGGAAACAGCTTGTTGAACCTCATCTAATGCTTGTTGTGCTTTAGAAGTCAGGGTTCGAAGTGAATTTAAATCTGGGTCTCCTTTCAATATATCAAACAAAGGAGACAATTGTGCCGTGGTTAGTCCCAAGTAAGGACGTAACCAATTGATAGTACTTAGCAATTTTTGAGCATCATTTAAAGTTTTAATAGAGTTTTGAAATCGCACATTTTGATGTTGTACAGTTCGTTCCAAAATTTTGGCTCCTAAATATTTCCAGGGAGGATACTGTTGTACCTTTTCTGGGGCTACCTGTAATCCATATGAATGCAAGGCAGCAAGCAATTGAAGTTGTATTTTCATCAACTCCTCTCGAGTTGGTGCAGCTACCACTATATCTTCCATATAACGATAACAATATGAACCAGGAAATTGTTCTCGAACCCCAGATAAAGCTTGGGCTACATACCATTGACAAATATTCGGGCTATTTTTCATACCTTGAGGCAAAACCTTCCATTGATACCTCTTAACAGGCTCAGCATTATTAATTCAAGGTACAGTGAAAACAAATCTCGGTGTGTCCTGAGGGTGTAAAGGAATTGTGAAAAAACAATCTTTTAAATCAACAATCAAAATGTCCCACCCAGTAGGTATCATTGTAGGTGAGGGCATTCCAGGTTGCAGTGCCCCCATACTTTCCATTACTGCATTAATTTTTCTGAGGTCATGTAGCAACCTCCATGATCCTGACTTTTTCTTTCTTACAAAAACAGGTGTGTTCCAAGGACTGGTGGAATATTCAATATGTCCCTGTGCCAATTGTTCCTGTACCAGATTATGAAGTGCAGTCAGTTTTTCTTCGCTCAGGGGCCACTGAGCAACCCACACAGGTTGATCAGTGAGCCATTGCAATGGCAGCATAGGGCTGATGCCTTTTTGCATATTCACCCCTACAAGGGATGTGTCTCAATCCTCACCCCCCAAGCTGCCAGCACATCTCGTCTCCATAGGTTCAGTGGTGCTGCGGCAACGTAAGGATGGATTGTAGCTGTTTGTCCTTCGTTTTTAATTAGCACAGGTTGTGTGCTTAGATAACTTTGTGTAATTCCTCCCAACCCTGCAATCGCTGATCCCACTGGAGTCAGAGGCCAGGTAGAAGGCCACACAGAAAAAGAAACGATGGAGACGTCAGCACCTGTATCAATCAAACCTCAAAGCTGAACATGCGATGGGTTGGCACCAGGCAGAGTGAGGGTGCACATCATATTCGGTCGCTGATCAGAGATATCCTTGGTCCAGAAAACTTGCGGAGTCCCTGTAGATCCGAAGGCTCCATTTCCACGAGTTCGTTGTTCTGTCCTAAGAACACATGACTTAAAAGGTACAAGTTGAGCAATGCGAGTTTTTCCTGGAATAGTAAGTGGTGGTGTAGGAGTAGAAATCATAGCATGAATTTGTCCCGTAAAATCAGCATCAATGACTCCAGGATGCACAAAGATTCCCTGAAGAGTAGCACTACATCTCCCTACAAGCAACGCACTAAGTCCCTGGCCTAATGGTCCATAAGCATCCAAGGGAACCTTGTGTACTTCGCCAGAGTTCAGAGCCACTGTTGTTGCTACGGAAACATCCACTCCGGCTGCCCCTTTTGTGCTCTCACTAAGCCTGCTGAATAAGCCTGCATTGGCAGCATGCCTGGAGTTGGCAGCATGCCCAGAGCTGGCAGCGTGCCTTGAGGAGGTGTTTATGTCTGAGCGCCCCCCCCTTTGCGCTCTGCTTCCTATTTCCTGAGTTTCCCAAAAACTGGCCATTTACATTATATTTGGATTTACATTGTTTTGCAAAATTACTAAATTTCCCACACTGTTGACAAGAGAAAACTCCTGTAGTCCCAGTTCCTTTCTGCTTTTTCTTTGTTTGTTTCTGTTTACACTTAGCTTTCAAATGCCGTTGCTGTCCTCATGTATAGAATTTCCAAGGTGGTCGTAAAACAGCTGCTAAAGCAGTCATTTTATGTTCCACAGACCCAACCTTAGCACAAGCTGTAACTATATCTGTTCATGAAGGGTCTCCTGGGAGGGTATTGTCATGATCCGCTAACACAAGCAGGAGTCGTGATGGCTTGTTACCCAAATCTCAGAGTGGAAAAGAAAACAGGGACAAATATTTTTGCTTTAATCAAAATCAATAGCACCTTTATTGAGTGCCAACAACATGATTATGCGATAGAGGAGAGAGAGAGATATAGGGTTGAGAGGGAGGGAGAAGAGGGGTTATAGCTACCACAGCATGACGAAAGTCCTCGTTGTCTGGATCCAATGGATTCCGTCTTGTCCGTGGGGAGATCTTGTAGGGGTCTTTTCAGAGACTCTCTTTATATTCTTTTCGAAAGCGAGGGGCAGGTAACCAAGAGGTGAGGTAATCCTTCCAGAGGCGAGGGGCAAATGGCCAGGAGGTGGGGGAGTAAGGCCCATTGTTTCAGGGTGCAGGTGCAGACGCACTAAAGCAAATCATTCCTGCGCAGTCCTTTTCGCCCTGGTAGCGAGAGCGACATGGTTTCACAGGCATGTGCACACCTCTGCACTTGGCAGGCATCCCACCAGGATCTGGCCGGACTTCATTGTACAGAAGTCCTTCTTCCCCTTTTAGGGTCTTTGGGTTTACAGCCTCTGTTTCTGTAGATGGTCGAGAGGAAAATGAGGGATTTATGTCCAGTCTCTTACAGGTATTAATCACCTTTCTACAATCTTCATTTGCATTTTCCCGAGCTAATTGTTTACACAACATCTGCCTTAACTGTTCATCTTCAACTTGTTTCTCCAGAGCTGCTGAAATTTTTTCTGCAAATTGCAAACATCGTTCCTTTGTCCCTTTAACTATTTTTACAAATCGAGGTTTGGGAGATGCCATTTCTATGGTTTTTATCGATGCTCCCATACCTATTTTTTGACATTGCTCAAGGATCAAAGGATGACATCTAGCTTGTGTGTCTGGGTTAGCAAATACATTCCCTCTCATTAGGGCATCAGATCCCACGGTATATCTAGGATCATCCTGAGGTCTGTGCATATTCTCTATTGCGGCTTTCTCTGCCATCCGTCTCCAGTTACTCTTAAAAACTTCAAACTGCACAGGTTGAAACAGCACCTGAGCAAGATGCTTGATATCAAAAGGTGCAAGTAAATCTGTATTTATCACCCGAATTACTTGCATAACTTATGGAGACCCCAGGCCATACTTAGCAACTCTCCTGTAAATCCTGCATTACCTTCCATGCAATCACATGATGACTATCTTGCTGGTTAGATCTTGGTGCAGTTTTAAACACTGGTGTTGGAGTTTGGATCTAGTTTTTTTCCTCAGGAATTTTTCTCCCATGGGTTGCTAAGAGACTAATGACTGAGCTAATAGCTGAGTACTTAAGAGAACAAAGCACAAGGCTAGAGCCTTTCTCCTTGGCAGGGTGGGGCAGAATCCCTCTCATGGAAGCAGGGCCTGACAACGCGAGATTTTGAGACTGAAAAAGCAAGGGTTGGGGGGGAGGTCACTCCTCTTGCCCAGGACCCTTGGAGCTGGACGGTCGGAGCTGCTGTCTGCTGAACCCACGGCCCCCTGAGAAGCCAGCACGGAGCTGCTGGTCTGTCTGCTGTGAGTCTTTTCTCTCTGCCCCATCGGGAGCTGCCTGCCACCAGCCTGTCTCTCTCCCGCTCCCCCACACCGCTTCAAGTTTTTTGCTACATTGTAGCGGGGCTCCCCCTGCATGTCGGGACCTCGTGCCGTCCCAGCTCCCTGTGTCCGGGGATCCTGCTGCGGCACCGACACCAGCTGCCCCCCGAGGGTCTGTGGAACAAAGGCTCTCCTCCATCCCTCCCTGCCTCGGGCAGCCGCCATTGCCGTGTGTTACCTGAGCTGACGCCGGAGCAGCCCCTGCAGCCGCTGGGGAATCATCACACCCAGAGCGCCCCCTGCAGGCACCGGGGAATCCTCACACTCAGAGCGCCCTCTGCAGCCACCGGGAATCATCACACCCAGAGCGCCCTCTGCAGCCACCAGGGAATCATTGCACCCAGAGCGCCCCCTGCAGCCACCAGAGAATCATCACACCCAGAGCACCCCCTGCAGGTTGTGACTGGAACTGTACCAAAAGAGAAGGTGCCTGAGGCCAAGCAGGCTCCCACTGGGTTTCTGGTTCTGTTTGTTGGTTAACGCCATAGCTGTTGTTATTTGTTAGCTTTGTTTTAGATATTAGTAAAGAACTGTTATTCCTATTCCCATATCTTTGTCTGAGAGCCTCTTGAATTCAAATTTATAATAATTTGGAGGGAGAGGGGTTGCAGTTTCCCATTCCAAGGGAGGCTCCTGCCTTCCTTAACAGACACCTGTCTTTCAAACCAGGACAACTGGATACACCTGAGCACCTTCCCTTGCACTGGCACTCCCCTCAGCAATCCCAGTCTCCAATCATTTCAGTGTCAGTTGTAAATACATCACTATTAATATTAGGCATACCCAGCCTTTCAACTAGCTCCCGCTCCCCACACTAGGGCTTCTCATTTGACTTGTTCCCAAAACTGAGCCGGTTGTCTCAGCTGCACTGTCACCTGACAAGGAGGCAGTGTCCAGGGCCTAGTTTTCCAAGCTTTGTTAGAGCAATGATAGCCATCCTCCCTTTCCCGTGCACACTCCCCCCTTGATGCAGCCACCGAGATTCCCTGATCAATTTCCCTCTCATCCCCATTGTCACTGTCCGTGTCAGTGTCCTTTTACAGTGGAGGAAACACTTGCAAAGGCTGTCTTGTAGGAGGCTGTACAGGCTGTGAAGATGGCAGCGGGGGGGTCGTAGGGGCAGGCTGTGCAGCAGAATCTGTTCTCCGTTCTCTTAAATTTATTTCTGCTAGTTGGTCAGCAGGCAAGGGATACACTCGCTCTCGCTGTACAAGGTCTATAGGAGGATAAGTTGGCGGCACATAGTCTTTTGGGGAGAGATATGACCTTTCAGCAACATCGTTGTTTTTAGCAGAAGCAGGCTGAGTCTGAGGCAGGTCAGGAGCTGCCCTTTCTGAACAGCACCCGTTTCCTCTCTCTAATTCCATCTGTTTGTCCTCTACAAGAGTTATCGCTGTCTTTTCAGTGAGCTGTCCTCCCTTTTCTTGCTCTTATCTCCGTTTCTTTAAAGCATCAAAGAGCAAGCTCCAGGTTGTTGCCAACTTTTGTGCATCTTTATCTCTCCGAGAAATAGCTTCCCACAGTTCATCTCCAACTGCTTTCCAGGAGCTTATGCTAAAAGCAACACTCTCATCTGCTGGAAAATCATGCGATTTTGCCCACAACAATATATTTCTCAGTGCATCATCTGTTATGTTAGCCCCTGTTCTTTTTAACAAGACTTTCCATGTAGACAGCACAGTCTTTTCCTGGTTAGATAAATTATTACCCATGTTAAAGTTGTTCCTAACGGCTCACCTTAATCAAGGTGTCAAAGTCTGGTCGACCAAAGCAGAATCCTCTGCTCTCTAGCTTCGTTGGGCTCCGTCTCCAGTGGCCCCTCACCATGCCGCTCGGTTCCCGCTTTTCCAAGCAGGCGTCCTGCTCTCCTGGCAGGCTCCTTGGATTACCCTAATTCCAAAAAATCAATTTTCCCTTTCAGTCCAGAGCAAGTCAGCTCCAGGGATCAAGTCAGCCCTGCAGATCACGTGGAGCCCACGGATCACGTCGGGGTCACCATTTGTAGCAGTAGAGACGGACACACGACACGCCAGTAATCCAAAGACAGAAAAAGAGTAGTTTATAAGTCTCTGTTAGTACCTTTATACCTTTTTTTACAGCTACCGTGAAGCTTACAGGGCTGTCTACAAAACAAGAACTATTCATAGCAATATAGAACAAGCTATGCAAGCAATTAGTTACCTTTCAGACCTGCTGTCAGCCTCATCAAACCCCACAAAAAACCTGTGTCTTAGTTGAGCAAATACATGATTTTGGTTTCAGATCTTGCTTTTCTACAAATTCTGAATATGGTATATTTAATTTAATTTTGCTTCTGTCTTAAATGGCCTGGTCTGTTTTAATTTCCAGAAGTACTTTTCCATATATTTGAACTTTTATTTATTTTAATGTATTTGGTTGTTGGGCACTGTCGTGGGTTGACCCCAGCCAGGGGCCAGGTGCCCACTCAGTCACTCTATCACTCCCCCTCCCGCTGGGAGAGGGGAGAGGATAATATTGAAAAAGACTATTAGGGTGAGTAAAGGCAGTTTTATTACAGTGGGAAAAAAAATTAGAACAAGCAAGTTGAAAGTTGCGCGCACAAGAGCAAGAAGGGAAACACAATCAATCTCTACTTCCCATCAGCAGCGATGTCCGGACACTTTCTGGGAAGCAGGGCTTCAGCACGTGTGGTGGTTGTTCGAGGAGGCAAACATGGGCCAGCCCTGAGTGCCTCCTCCTCCTCCTCTCTTCCTTCCCTTATTTATCTGAGCTGATGTCATATGGTATGGAATATCCCTTTGGCTGACTGGGGTCAGCTGGCCTGCTGGTGTCCCCTCCCAGGATCTTGCCCCCCCATCCCCTTCAGTGGGGGAAGGAATGTCACAGGGACAGCACAGTTTGGCAGTAGCCAAAACACTGCTCTGTTATCAACACCAGCTACCAAAGCAAAGTACAGCAGTGTAAGGCCTGTGAGCTTTACCCCAGTCAGACCCAATACAATTTCCACCCCTTATTCCATACCATTTGCATCATGCTCAGAAATCCTTTTCTACTCACACATGCAATTTAAGCTACATCCTTAAACCATCCCCATCACATTAACTACTATCTCCTGTCCTCTCGCATCCCTCCACGTGGTCTCCATTTCCAGAAGAGTGGGGGGTCAGGGCAGGAGGAATAGTAAACTTGATTGTCGAGGACTGGCACCATCCTTGTTCATTGTGGCCTTTTTCTTGCCCCTTGCTGAAATTCGTTCTTCGTCAGCTCATGTCCCTTCTGCTACTTACATCCTGCAACATACAACTTCCAACATGCATTATTCTTATCCCAAGGTTAAGTCACCTTGGGGCACACACTGGGTCTCCCCATCCTCCCGCATTACCCACCAAGTGCACCCAGGTCCTTGGGCAAAGACAATCCCACCAATGGGTTTGCCCTTCCCCATGGGGGACACAACCCACACTGACTTCCCCAGCCACTTTCCTATGTGTAGTGCAGGAACCTTGTCTCCCTCCACAGTGTCTAAGGGTTTCGTTTGGGCGGGACCAGGGCGGTTAACAGATCCTCTAGTATTGACTAGCCAAGTGGCTTCTCCCAAGTTCACATCCCAATGCTTCCATGTCCCATTACCTAGTGCCCGTAGCATAGTTTTTAACAGTCCATTATATCTTTCAATCTTCCCAGAGGCGTGTGGGTGATAAGGAATATGATATATCCACTTAATGCCATGCCTCTTTGCCCAGGAGTTAATAAGATTATTTTGAAAATGAGTCCCATTGTCTGACTCAATTCTATCTGGGGTTCCATGTCGCCACAAAATGTGTCTTTCAAGACCTGAAATTGTGTTCCGAGCAGTGGCGTGGTTTACTGGGTACGTTCCAGCCAGCCAGTTGTGGCCTCCACCATGGTGAGGATGTAACTCTTGCCTTGGCGTGTTCGTGGCAATGGCCCAATGTAATCAATTTGCCAGGCTTCACCATACTGGAACCCCAGCCACCTCCCTCCACTCCAAAGAGGCTTCACTCGTGTGGCTCGCTTGATGGCAGCGCATGTTTCACACTGATGAATAACCTGTGTGATGGCCTCCGTGGTCAGATCCACCCCTCGATCACGAGCCCATCTGTATGTTGCATCCCTTCCAAGATGCCCTGATGTTTCGTGGGCCCATCGGGCTATAAATAGCTCACACTTTCTCTCCCAATCTAGGTCCACCTGAGCTATTCCAATTTTGGTGGCCTTATCTACCCGTTCGTTGTTTTGATGCTCCTCAGTGGCACGACTTCTGGGCACATGGGCATCTACATGGCGTACTTTCACAGTCATGTTCTCTATCTGTGCAGCAATGTCTTGCCATAATGCAGCAGCCCAGATGGGTTTTCCCCTGCGCTGCCAGTTGGTTTTCTTCCACTGCTGCAGCCATCCCCATAGGGCATTAGCCCCCATCCAGGAGTCAGTATAGAGATAGAGTATGGGCCACTTTTCTCTCTCAGCAATCTCTAGGGCTAGTTGGATGGCTTTCACCTCTGCAAACTGGCTTCCCCTTCAGCAGTCTCAATGACTTGTTGTGTGGGATTCCACACAGCAGCTTTCCACCTCCGATGGTTTCCTGTCACTCGACAGGATCCATCAGTAAATAAAGCATATTTTCTTTCGTTTTCTGGTAACTCATTATATGGTGGTGCCTCTTGGGCACGAGTCACCTTCTCAGACAGTGCTCCAAAATCTCTGGCTTCTGGCCAGCTCAAAATCTCTTCTAGGATTCCTGGGAAATAGGGTTTTCCCATTTGGGCTCGTTGTGTAATTAAGGCCACCCACTTACTCCATGTAGCAGTGGTTGCATGATGCACGGAGGGAATGTTTCCTTTGAACATCCAGTGTAGGACAGGCAATCGTGGTGCCAAGAGGAGACATGCTTCTGTCCCAACAACTTCTGAGGCTGCTCGAAGCCCCTCATAAGCCGCTAGTATTTCTTTTTCAATTGGAGTATAGTGGGCTTCTGATCCTCGATAACTCCTGCTCCAGAATCCTAATGGCCGACCTCGGGTTTCTCCTGCGGTCCTCTGCCAGAGGCTCCAGGTGAGGCCCTGCTCCCCAGCTTCAGTGTAGAGTATATTTTGCACATCTGGTCCTGTCCGAACAGGCCCAAGAGCCACCGCACGAGCTATTTCTTGTTTGATTTGCTCAAAGGCCTGTTTCTGCTCAGGGCCCCACTTGAAGTCATTCTTCTTCCGGGTCACTCGATAGAGGGGGCCCACAAGTTGACTATAGCCAGGAATGTGCATTCTCCAGAATCCTACAAGGCCCAGGAAAGCTTGTGTTTCTTTCTTAGTAACTGGTGGAGACATATTGGCAATTTTGTCAACCACCTCTGTAGGCACATGACGGCGCCCATCCTGCCATTTTATTCCTAGAAACTGGATTTCCTGTGCAGGTCCCTTTACCCTACTTTGTTTTATGGCAAGACCAGCTTTCAGAAGAATTTGGATTATTTTCTTCCCTTTTTCAAAAACTTCTCCTGCTGTATCACCCCACACAATGATATCATCCATATATTGCAGGTGTTCCGGAGCTCCACCCTGTTCCAGAGCAGCCTGGATCAGGCCATGGCAGATGGTGGGGCTGTGTCTCCACCCCTGGGGCAGTCGGTTCCAGGTGTACTGGACACCCCTCCAAGTGAAAGCAAATTGTGGCCTGCACTCGGCCACCAGAGGGATTGAGAAAAATGCATTAGCTATGTCAATCGTGGCATACCATTTGGCTGCTTTTGACTCTAGCTCATATTGGAGGTCCAACATGTCTGGTACGGCAGCACTTAGAGGTGGTGTGACTTCATTCAGGCCCCGATAGTCCACTGTCAGCCACCATTCCCCATTTGACTTCCGCACTGGCCATATGGGGCTGTTGAAGGGTGAGCGGGTCCTGCTGATAACTCCTTGGCTCTCCAGTCGACGAATTAGTTCATGGATAGGAGTCATGGAGTCCCGGTTGCTACGATACTGCCTCCGGTGCACTGTCCTGGTAGCAATCGGTACTTGTTGATCTTCCACCTGCAGCAATCCTACGATGAAGGGATCTTCTGAGAGGCCAGGCAGGGTGGATAACTGTTTGATCTTCTCTGTATTCACCGCAGCTATGCCAAAGGCCCATCGATATCCCTTTGGTTCCTTAAAATACCCTCTCCTGAGGTAGTCGATGCCAAGGATACAAGGGGCCTCTGGGCCAGTCACGATGGGGTGCCTTTGCCATCTGTCCCCTGTTAAGCTCACCTCAGCTTTTACTACCAACAACTCCTGGCATCCCCCTGTCACTCCAGAGATCCAGATGGCTTCTGCACTCTTGTGCCTTGATGGCATCAGTGTACACTGTGCACCGGTGTCCACTAAAGCTTTGTACTTCTGTGGATCTGATGTGCCAGGCCATCAAATCCACACCGTCCAGTATACCCGGTCATCCCTTTCCTTCTCCTGGCCGGAGGCAGGGACCCTCTATTCCTGTTCCTGGTCAGAGTATTCACTGTCTGACCTTTGTGATGCCAAATCAGAAGTTCCCTCCTCAGGACTGTAGGAAACAGTTTTAGTTTTCTTATATCTGGGAAATCGCTGATTGTCTTCTGGTCTCTCTGTGGTAACTACACTGACGGTCTTCTTGGGTGGCCCCTTCTTAACAGGTCTCTTCCCCCTCAGTTCTCGGACCCGGGCGCTCAGCTTAGAGGTGGGTTCACCATCCCATTTCCTCATGTCCTCTCCATGCTCACGCAGGAAAAACCAGAGCTCGTTACGTGGCCTGTTCTTGGGGATTCCTTTCCCTCTGACTGGGGTTGGAGAGGAGCGATCTCTTGGGCTGCCTCTAAAAGTTGGGGTGGTGGCTCACAGAGGTGAGGGAGCACCCAGAGTTTCTTCTACATTTCGGAGCCAGGCGGACGCCAACTCTACAGTTGGTGTATCCATCTTTGGGTAATAAAGTGCCGCCAAGCTGCTGGAATATGATGCTGGGGCACCTTGAACCACCTTCCTCCACATGGCAAGTGTACAAGGGACATCCTCTGGATCTATGGTGACGCTATCATCCTTTAGATCACTATAGACAATTTCTAGCACTGCTAATTCTCTCAAGTACTGGATACCTTCATCCACATTGGTCCACTTCCCTGGGGATTTTACAAGATCTTCCTTAAAAGGATATCTTGCCTTCACACTTGAAAGAAGCCGTCTCCAGAGGCTACAAGTTGCTCCTTTCTTTGCAAGTCCTCTTTCAATTTCCCGATCCCTAGCAAGGGATCCCAGCTGTTGGGCTTCATGACCTTCTAACTGCTGACTATCGGCCCCATTATTCCAGCATCGCAGCAGCCATGCAGGAATCCTCTCACCTGACTGGCGGCTGTAATCCTTTTGCAAGTCTCGAAGTTCGGATGGGGTCAGGGACCGAGTAACTTCGGTCTCCTGTTTAATCTGCCTCACTCCCTTCGATTCCTTTGCTGAGGGACCTGCCTCTTGATCTAGCCCCATCTCTTCTTCCTCTTCCTCTTCCTCTTCTTCTCTTACTAATCGGCCTGAAACTTGCCTTGTCCATTTTTTTTTTTTCACTACTGGGGCAATTAATGTAGTTGTTGTGGTTTGGGTTCCTATCTCAGACATAGTTGTTATGTTTTGTATCCCTGCCTCAGCCACAGCTGTAGTTTGTGTCCCTGTCTCAGCTATAGTGTCCTCAGGCACAGTTTGAGTTCCTGCCTCAACCACAGTCCTCTGAGACTATTGAACAGAGGCCCAGTAGGCCCAGGCCAGCCCCCAGTACAGGGCGAGAAGCTGCTCGCATTCCTGGGAGTAAACGAGGCACCCTTCTGTCAGCCGACGGGCCAGTTTGTTAGGGTTATTTACCTCTTCAGGAGTAAACTCCCAGGCAACAGGAGGTGATAACCGCCCTAGGAACCAGCCCAAATCCCTCCATATACCTTTCCACCCAGGAACTGGGTACCTCAGGGCAGATTTTAACAGCTCCTCACCCAAGGGTCGTTTCCTTCTGTACCAGGGAGATGACAATTTCCATGAATTCCATAAGGTAACAACAGTGTTGGCTAATATTAATAATAATATCAGAAGGCTTATGTAAGGGTTGGCAATAATCACAGGAGCCTGCAGTAAAAGATCATCTATACTCAAATTCGCCCAGGGCAGAGAGAAGGAGTTATATTCATTCACAGTCATTGTTTGTTTCAACATGTTCCCAAACATAGCAAAACAAAGATAAGCAGTGTGGCAGCCGAAGGCCGTATGACACACAGGAGTTTACTACTTGAGAGCTGCTATTGGTAATTACTAGAGCATGCAATATATGTGTATATATATGTATAAAACTGCCTTTATCTCGCCCCACGTTCGGGCGCCAAAAGAGACTGTCGTGGGTTGACCCCAGCCAGGGGCCAGGTGCCCACTCAGTCACTCTATCACTCCCCCTCCCGCTGGGAGAGGGGAGAGGATAATATTGAAAAAGACTATCAGGGTGAGTAAAGGCAGTTTTATTACAGTGGGAAAAAAAAAAAAATAGAACAAGCAAGTTGAAAGTTGCGCATGCAAGAGCAGAAGGGAAAACAATCAATCTCTACTTCCCATCAGTAGCGATGTCCGGACACTCTCTGGGAAGCAGGGCTTCAGTACGCGTGGTGGTTGTTCAAGGAGGCAAACATGGGCCAGCCCTGAGTGCCTCCTCCTCCTCCTCTCTTCCTTCCCTTATATATCTGAGCTGATGTCATATGGTATGGAATATCCCTTTGGCTGACTGGGCTCAGCTGGCCTGCTGGTGTCCCCTCCCAGGATCTTGCCCCGCCCCATCCCCTTCAGTGGGGGAAGGAATGTCCCAGGGACAGCACAGCTTGGCAGTAGCCAAAACACTGCTCTGTTATCAACACCAGCTACCAAAGCAAAGAACAGCAGTGTAAGGCCTGTGAGCTTTACCCCAGTCAGACCCAATAC